>ML241411.1:0-134324 GCA_005239495.1 Nicotiana undulata | reverse complement strand
ACACACACACACACACACACACACACACATATATATATATATATATATATATATATATATATATATATATATATTCCAATACAAGCCTTTACGAAATTCCACCAAACTAACAAAATCCCAGAATAGTGGAGTCACAACTCACGAACTGTCTAAGAGTAATACCATAAAAGTCTGAAAGAAATAAGTACATACGGTTCTGAATAAACTAGAACAGAAATACAAGGAAAATAGGAAGGGACGCCAAGGCTTGCGGACGCAACCAGGACTACCTCGGTGTCTCCGGGTGGATTGAAGGAATCCTCCTAGCTCTAATGTCCAAAGGGTCATGTACCAGAATCTGCACAACAAAAAGATGTGCAGGTATAACATCAGTACAACCGACCCTATGTACTGAGTAAGTGTCGAGCCCAACCTCAGCGAAGTAGTGACGAAGCTAGGACACGACGATCAAGACAACCTGTGCAATTCAATAATATTCGAAAGCAGTAATAACAACAAGAATAATCAATTAAATACAAGGAAAAATGGATCATGTTGGGGGAAAGAACTATTAGATAACAGAAATAACGAAATGAAACAACATCTCAAATAACACAGTAACAACAGGAAATGACAACACGGAGAAAAACAGTGCACGACATCACACTTCGTGCTTTTACTCTCATCCTCACCAAATAATAAATGCAAGTGCACGACATCACCCTTCACACTTTTACTCTCATCCTCGCAATAATAAATACAAACGGCACGGCATCACCCTTCGTGATTTTAATATCATAACATGGCACGGCATCACCCTTCGTGCTTTTATACTCTCATCCTTCATAATCAATACACGACATCACCCTTCGTTCTTTACTCTTCCTCACAATAATAAATACACGGCATGACTCTTCGTGCTTTACACTCTTCTTCACAATAATAAATACACGACATCACCCTTCGTGCTTTACACTCTTCCTCACCCAAACAATATCAAAACAGCAGTTTGGCAAGGAAAAATCAACAATATAAACCCAAACAATAAGTCACAACATCCTGGCAAGGGAACAACAGTGGAAATATCACCATCCCGGCAAGGGATACAACTATAACCAATCTTGCTCAAGTACATATCTTTACATAAAACTTCTCAACCGAAACTAATACTCAATAATACTCATTACCAATAATTTCCACCAAACTAAGCGACCATAAAGTGAAATTCAATCTATAACACAATAAATATCAATGAAACTCACATAATTAATAATATCCGACTCACGGGCATGCTTGACACCAACATATAGGTACTCGTCACCTCACCTATACGTAGAACATTGTATAAACACATAGCAAATAAGACTCAACGCCTATTCCCTCAAGCTAAGTTTAGGCCAAACACTTACCTCGTCTTTCACGACCAAAATCAAGCCTCAATCACCGCTTTTCCTTTTGAATTTGTCTCCAAGTCAATTGTATCTAGACATAATTGACTCAATGACATCAATAAACGCTAAATAATTCAATTCCAATACTTAATTATGGATTTTCTAACATTCTTCCCAAAAAGTCAAAAATTGACCGCGGGCCCACTTGGTCAAAACACGAGGTTCGGACTAAAACCCGATCACCCATTCACCCACGAGCCCGAATATGTAATTAATTTCAAAATCCGACCCAAAAACGAGGTCTAAATTCCAATTATACAAAAAGCCCTAACTCTACCCAAATTTCTAATTTTCTACCCTTAAGAACATGATTTAGGCCTAGAAATCTAACGGGTGTTAATGAAAATTGAAGAAAATGAGTCTAGCATTACATACCTATGAATTTGTGGTGAAGTTCTCTTTAAAAAATCGCCCAATTTGGAGTTTGGAAGAAGAAGTTATGAGTTTTGGGTTACTCAATGTGTTCGCGGGCCCTTGGCCGCGTTCGCATACGTGTGACTTTCCTGGCCTATGCGTTCGCGAGCTACAACCCGCGTTCGCACAAGTTCAACTCTATCCAGCCCCCAGCCCCCTAGTCCTTCTATGCGATCACGACATATGGGGTGCGTTCGCGTAGAGCAAAGACCCTAAGGCTCCGCATTCGCACCCAGCTGCATGCGTTCGCGTAGAGCAAAACCCACCCCTTCCCAGATTGTGTTATGCATTCGCGGTTGACCCTATGCGTTCGCATAACACAAAAACTCAAACACCAGAAACTGACCAAAAACACCAGATTTTTAAGTCTAAAAGTGCTCCGACGCCTATCCGAAACTCACTCGAGCCCTCGGGGTTCCAAACCAAATATGCACACAATCTCAAAAATATCCTACGGACTTATTTGTGCGATCAAATCACCAAAATAACATCTTAAACAACGAATTTATCATAAAAATCAAAGAAAAGTTTCAAAACTTCCAAAAGATCAAAACAAATTTACAACTATGGGTCTGAATCACGTCAAATGACCTCCGTTTCTTACCAAATTTTTCAGACACGTCATAAATATCAAATTGAATCTGTACCGGGCTCCGCAACCAAACCCGATACCATAGATTTCAAACATAATCAAATTTTCAATTTTTTTTATATATTTTTATAAAATAATTTCTTTCAAAAATTTATTTCCCGGGCTTGGGACCTCGGAATTCGATTTCGGGCATACGCCCAAGTCCCATATTTTTCTACGGACCCCTCGGGACCGTCAAATTACAAGTCCGGGTCTGTTTACCCATAATTTTGACCAAAGTCAACTTAATTCAAATTTAAAAAACAAAACTATCATTTTTCTCAGCTTTTCACATAAAGGCTTCCCGGCTATATGCCCGGGCTGCGCACGTAAATCAAGGTGAGATAAAAGGAGGTTTTCATGACCTCGGAACATAGAATTGACTTATAAATTATGGGATGACCTTTTTGGTCATAACAATCTCCACCTCTAAAACAAACATTCATCCTCGAACGGACATAGAAAAGTACCTGAATCGAGGAAAAGATGGGTATATCAACTCCGCATATCGGACTCGGACTCCCAGGTAGCTGCCTCGACATGCTGACCTCTCCACTAAACACGAACTGAAGGATAACTCTTCGATCTCAACTGATGAATCTATCGGTCTAATATGGCTATCGGCTCCTCCTCATAAGTCAAATCATTGTCCAACTGGACACTACTGAAGTCTAGCACGTGGGATGGATCGCCGAGATACTTCCGAAGCATAGATACATGAAACACTGGATGCACGGCTGATAAACTCGGTGGAAAAGCAAGCCTGTAGGCTACCTCTCCCACTGTATAAAGAATCTCAAAGGGACCAATGCACATAGGGCTCAACTTGCTCTTCTTTTCGAACCTCATCACGCCCTTCATGGGCGACACTCGAAGCAATACCCGGTCTCCTACCATGAATGCCAAATCTCGAACTCTGCGGTCAGCATAACTCTTCTGCCTATACTGAGCTGTACGAAGTCTATCCTGAATGATATTCACCTTATCCAAGGCATCCTACACTAACTCCGTACCCAATAATCGAGCCTCTCCCAGCTCGGACCACCCAACTGGCGACCGACATCGCCTACCATACAACGCCTCATAAGGATCCATCTGAATTCTCGACTGATAGCTGTTGTTGTAAGAAAACCTCAGCTAAAGGAAAAAACTGGTCCCAAGAAACTCCAAAGTCAATGACACATGCTCGCAGCATATCCTCCGAAATCTGAATAGTACGCTCGGACTGTCCGTCCGTCTGAGGATGAAATATTGTGCTCAACTCAACCCGTGTGCCCAACTCATGCTGAAATACTCTCCAGAAATGGGAGGTAAACTGAGTACCTCGGTCGGAAATAATGGACACGGGCACACCATGCAAGCGAACAATCTCCCTGATGTAAATCTCTGCCAATCTCTCCAAAGAATATGAAACTGATACATGGATGAAGTGTGCTTACTTGGTCAGCCTATCCACAATGATCCATACCCCATCGAACTTCCTCTGATTCCGTGGGAATCCAACTACGAAATCCATGGTTATACGCTCCCACTTCCACTCGGGAATCTTAATCTGCTGCATTAATCCACCGGGTCTCTGGTGCTCGTACATAACCTGTTGACAGTTCAAGCACCGAGCTACATATGCCACAATATCTTTCTTTATCCTCCGCCACAAATAATGTTGCCACAAATCCTGGTACATCTTTGCGGCACCCGGATGAATGGAATACCGGGAACTATGGGCCTCCTGCAATATCAACTCTTTCTGCTGGAACAGATATTGCAAACTCCTATGATCTGTGAACACATCACATGACACACCATACAGATAATGCCTCCAAATCTTCAGTGCGTGGACAATGGCTGCTAACTCTAAATCATGAACTGGATAGTTCTATCATGAACCTTCAACTGACGTGAAGCATAAGCTATAACCTTTCTACCTTGCATCAACACTGCACCAAGTCCAACCCGAGAAGCATCACAATACACAGTATATGGCCCTGAACCTGAGGGAAAAACCAACACTGGTGCCGTGGTCAAGGCTGTTTTGAGCTTCTGAAAGCTCGCCTCACACTCATCTGACCACCTGAACTGGGCACCCTTCTGAGTCAACATGGTCATCGGGGCTGCAATAGATGAAAAGCCCTCCACAAATCGACGATAGTAACATGCTAAGCCTAAGAAACTCCAAATATTTGTAGCTGAGGTGGGTCTAGGCCAATCTATGACCGCTGAAATCTTATTGGGATCCACCTGAATACCCTCTGCCGATACAACATGGCCCATAAATGCAACCGAACTCAACCAGAACTCACACTTCGAAAATTTGGCATACAACTGACTGTCCTTCAGAGTCTAGAGGACGGCTCGAAGGTGCTGCTCGTGCTCCTCTCAGCTGCGAGAGTAAATCAAAATATCATCAATGAAAACAATCATGAATGAATCCAAATAGGGCATGAACACTCGGTTCATAAAATCCATAAAAGCAGTTGGGGCATCTGTCATGACATCACCAAGAACTCATAACGCCCATACCGAGTGCGAAAGGTTGTCTTAGGGACATCGGACGCCCTAATCCTCAACTGATGGTAGCAAGATCTCAAGTCAATCTTTAAAAACACTGTAGCACCCTGAAGCTGGTAAAAAAAATCATCAATCTTCGGCAAAGAATACTTATTCTTGATAGTAACCTTGTTCAATTGCCGGTAGTCAAGGCACATCCTCATCGTCCCGTCCTTCTTCTTAACAAACAACACGGGCGCACCCCAAGGAGAAACACTAGGCATAATAAAGCCTTTATCTAACAAATCATGCAACTCTTTTAGCTCTGGCGGGGCCATATGATAAGGTGGAATAGAGATGGGCTGAGTGCTCGGAGCCAAATCAATGCAAAAGGCAATATCCCTGTCGGGTGGCATACCTGGCAGGTATGCATGAAATACCTCAAGGAACTCACGAACAATGGGCACCGACTCCATAGAATGAACCTCGGCACTAGAATCCCGAACATACGCAAAATAGGCCAAACATCCCTTCTTAACCATGCGTCGAGCCTTCATATATGAGATAACCCTACTGGAAGAATGACCAGGAGTTCCCCTCCACTCCAATCGAGGGACTCCCAATAAGTCCAAGGTCATAGTCTTGGCATGACAACCCAGAATAGCATGATAGGGAGACAACCAATCCATCCCCAAGATGACATCAAAATCAACCATATCAAGGAGTAAAAGATCTACACGGGTCTCAAGACCACCAATAACCACTATACATGAACGGTAGACTCGATCTACCATAATAGAATCACCCACTGATATAGATACATATACAGGAGTACTCAGGGAATCACGAGGCATAAGCAGATAAGGAGCAAAATATGAGGACACGTAGGAAACTGTAGACCTCGGATAAAATAAAACCAAAGCATCCCTACTGCAAACTGAAACCATACCTATAATGACTGTACCGGAGGCCTCAACCTCAGGCTTGGCGGGAATAGCATAACATCGGGGCTGAGCCCCGCCGATCTGAACATTCATGGGTCGACCCACTACGGGCTGACCTCTACCTCTAATAGTGTTGACCCAAGTCAATACATAGTTTTGAAGATTGACAAATGTCTGCCAAGTTGAACCAGGTCCATCAGGCTATCATAGTGAAACAGACTCATTGGCACGCGAAGAGTCCATACGTAGGAGATAACAAGTTATGTGAATTATCTGGGAACTAAGAAGTTGTCTCCTAAAGAAAAAAGGTTGCAAATTGATAAGAGGTTAGAATTTGAATTCACAAGGATAGTAACAAAGGAAGGAAGTTGAGTTTAATACAAACTCTTCCACCAAGGAAGAGTTGCATCAGAATTAAACAAGAACATCTCAACTTCTGAAGCTATATAATGTTGAAGTATTCCTACTGAAGAATCGATCGCACAAAGGCAGAAGTGAAACAAGAATTGAAAGCAAAATTCCCAGAGATATTTTGCAAGCAAAATCCTTGTGCGACACAAAGGCTACTGACCAGCTAGAAGAACCAGTTCCATCTGTTTGTTTATTGAGTCTAGTTGGTTGTAGTAGGTGATTTAATATTGTATCTTTCAGCTTTTTTAGAAGCAATTGTAATAGGTACACACTGTTCAAGTTAGAGTTAACTTGAAGCTTGTCGCAATTAGCTAGAGGCTAGGTTGCTACAAAGGGATTAGAGTTAGTCCTAGGTTTACAAAAGAGTTTATTTTGTAAATGTTGTTTGGCTCAGAGTTGTAGTGAAGAGTTTGGGATAACCCTACTGAGGAGTAGGTCGTGGTTTTTTCACCTTTTGAGCCAGGTGTTTTCCACTTAAAAATCTCAGTGTTTTTACTTTACTGCATTTATTATTCCGCAACAGTAGAAGTTGGAACACCAAGAAGAACCAGGTTCTTCTACTAAGACAGCACTCGAAAAATTAGACACCACACAAATCACCCCCCTCTTGTGTGGTATTGAAGTATAAAACATCAATTGGTATCAGAGGAGGTTATCCTTGAAAAGGCTAACACCTTGGAAAAGATCAAAATGAGTGCACCACCTGAAAACTGGGAGGGTCAATCAACTGCAAGGCCACCACTCTTCAATGGAAAGTATTACTCATAGTGGAAGAACATGATGAAGGACCACCTGATCGGAGAAGACTATGAACTCTAGGACATAGTCACTGATGGTCCTCTAGCTACCATGAAGAAGACTGCTGAAGGTGTAGATGTACCAAATTCTAGACCTGACTGCACTGCTGAGGATCTGAAGAAATGGGAGAAGAATGCAAAGGCCAAAAAGTGGCTAGTGTGTGGACTAGGTCCAGATGAGTATAGCAGAATCCAAAGCTGCACCACTGCCAAAGAGATCTGGGATACCTTGCAAGTAGCCCATGAAGGAACACCTCAGGTAAAAAGATCAAGAGGTACTCTACTATACTCTCAGTATGAAAACTTTACTATGAAAGAAGGTGAGACAATCCAAGAGATGTACACAAGGTTCATAACCTTGACAAATGAACTTAAGTCTCTTGGTAGAGTAATTCTTGAAGAAGATAGGGTAGAGAAGATCCTGACTAGGGTCTTGCCAATTTCCTGGGAAAGCAAGATCACTGCTATCATGGAATCCAAAAATATGGCAACCCTCAGATTGGACAAGTTGATTGGAAACCTTACTGCTTATGAACTCAGAAGGCAGACAATGAAAATGGATGCTCCAAAGAAGGAGAGGAGTCTAGCACTAAGGATCACTGAGGGAGCAGATCTGGAGGATGATGAGATGGACATGATTACCAAAGAATTCAGAAACTTTCTCACGAGGAAGAAGGGCATCTCTAGAGGAGGAAATTACAACAAAGCTAAAGCTCTAGAAAGGCCAACCAACGAGGGATGCTACAAGTGTGGAAAAACTGAACACCTTATCAAAAATTGTCCTCAATGGGAATTGGAATGGAAAAAGGAGAGATATGAAAGAAGGAACAGAAAGAAGGAACTGGTCCAACCCAAGAAAACCACAACAAAAGCTATGGTTCTTGCTTGGGGGGAAAGTTCAGATGAAGAATCAGAAGATGGTGAGACTGAAGATCAGGCGCTCATGGCCATTGGAGAATCTGATGAGGAATCACATGAAGAACCAGAGGTACAAGTGAGAGGAAACAGCCAATTTGGTTTTTGGATAGTGGCTGCTCAAAGCATATGACGGGGAACAAGGAACAATTCCTTTCACTTGAAAACCTCAAAGGAGGAAATGTCTCCTTTGGAAATGGAAGGAAAGGTGAAATTATAAGGGGTTGGCAAAGTAGGTATGGATGACACGCGTTCCATCGAACATGTGTACTTGATAGATGGCTTGAAATACAACCTGATCAGTGTGTCACAATTGTGTGACAGAGGTAACCTGGTTGCTTTCACTTCCACAAAATGTTTTGTGATTAACTTTCTTACTGACAAGACTGTTTTGCAGGGAAAGAGAATGAATAATATCTATGTCATAGACTTGTCAACAAAGTCTGAAAAATGAACTCACTTGCTTGAGTGTTTTGGACAGTGATCCCCTTCTTTGGCACAAACGACTTGGTCATGTAAGTCTAAATCAGCTTAACAAATTAGTCTCTAAGGACTTAGTGGTGGGACTCCCTAACACTAAGTTCAAGGAAGACAAAGTTTGTGAGGCATGTGCAAGGGGGAAGCAGGTAAGATCCTCATTCAAAAGTAAGAAAATGATTAGTACCACCAGGATGTTGGATATGTGATTGTGCTAGTTAATGATTATTCAAGGTTCACTTGGACCTTATTTCTGACATCTAAGGATGAAGCATTTGATATGTTCACCTCATTTGTTAAGAAAACTCAAAATCAATTAGGAAATCAACTAGCATCAATAAGATCTAACCATGGTACTGAATTTGAGAATGCAAAGTTTGCTGAATTCTGTGATGAGCATGGTATCAATCACAACTTTTCTTCCCCTAGAACCCCACAACAAAATGGGATTGTGGAAAGAAAGAATAGAACTCTTGAAGACATGGCAAGAACCATGCTTCTTGCTAGCAAACTACCACCAACTTCTGGGCAGAAGCAATAAACACTGCTTGCTATATAATCAATAGATGCATGATTAGGCCACTGGTAGAGAAGACTCCTTATGAATTACTCAAAGGGAGAAAGCCCAACATATCCCATATTAGGGATTTCGGATTCAAGTTCTTTGTGCACAATAATGGAAAAGATTCCCTAGGTAAATTTGATCCTAAAAGTGATGAGGGAGTATTCTTGGGATATTCATCACATAGCAAAGCCTATGAAGTGTACAATAAAAGAACTATGTGTGTAGAAGAGAGTGTGAATGTTGTCTTTGATGAAACTAACACTCTTTATGAGAGAAAGGAACCAGAAGATGAGGAGCTTGGACTGGTGAGAAGCAGTGAACACATTGAAGCAGCCATGGGAGATGGAACAGGTGATGGACCAGGTCCAACTACCCCAAGCAACATGACGGGGGGAACTCAACATGTGAACCCTGGCCCTGATCCTGTTCCACAACAACAAGACACCATAGAATCATCCAGAAGTGAACAATTGGTGCTCAAACCACACAGATATCAAAGTTCTCACCCTCTTGAGAACATCATAACAGATTTGTCATCCAGAATCAAAACAAGAGCCTCCTTGAAAAATCTGTGTGCGTTTGATGCCTTTCTAGCCTTAATCGAACCAAAGAACATTGGTGAAGTCTGCAAGATGCTGATTGGGTAAATGCCATGCAAGAAGAGCTGAATCAGTTTGAAAGAAGTCAAGTATGGCACTTGGTACCCAGGCCACTAGACAGATCACTGATTAGCACAAAGTGGGTCATCAGGAACAAGCTCGATGAGGATGGAACTGTTACAAGAAACAAGGTGAGACTGGTTGTTCAAGGGTATAGTCAAGAAGAGGGAATTGACTATGATGACACCTTTGCCCCTGTGGCAAGGCTGGAGGCAATCAGACTTCTTATAGCATTTGCTGCACATATGGAATTCACTCTCCATCATATGGATGTTAAGAGTGCCTTTCTAAATGGCTATCTGAAGGAAGATGTATTTGTCAAACAGCCTCCAGGTTTTGAAAGCAAGGAGTCACCTGACCACGTATACAAACTTGACAAGGCTCTCTATGGTATGAAACAAGAACCTAGAGCATGGTATGAGCGGCTATCAAAATTCCTGCTAGAACATGGGTACAAATGAGGCAAAATTGACAGCACCTTGTTCTTAAAGGAAAAAGGTAAAGAACTCCTGGTTGTGCAAATGTATGTGGATGATATTATATTTGGGGCAACTTCTGAAAAACTGAGTAAGGAGTTTGCTACACTTATGGGGAGTGAGTTTGAGATGAGTATGATGAGTGAGCTAAACTTATTCTTAGGCTTGCAAATCAAGCAAAACCTCAATGGAACAATGATCCATCAACAAACGTATGTGAAAGAACTGCTCAAGAAGTTTAAAATGGAGGACTCAAAGGAAATAGACACCCCCATAGCCACAACTAAAAAATTGGACGTGGATGAACCTGGTTCATCTGTTGATCAGAAGCTATACAGAGGGATGATTGGGTCTCTACTATATCTCACTGCCAGTAGACCTGATATTGTGTTCAGTGTAGGACTGTGTGCTAGGTTTCAGGAAAATCCAAAGGAGTCCCACCTAACTATAGTGAAGAGAATTTTGAGATATCTGAAAGGCACCACTAATTTGTGCCTTTGGTATTCTAAAGGAAGTAATTTCGACCTTATAGGATATGCTGATGCTGATTATGCAGGTTTCCTGGTTGACAGGAAAAGTACTTCAGGCATGGTTCACTTTTTGGGCTCCTCCCTTGTGTCTTGGGCCACCAAGAAACAAAATTCAGTAGCTATGTCTACTGCTGAGGCTGAATATGTGGTTGCAGCCTCATGTTGTGCTCAGTTGCTGTGGATCAAGCAACAACTCATGGACTTTGGTATAGATGTGGGATGCATTCCTATTTTCTGTGGTAACACTAGTGCAATTAGTATGACCAAGAACCCGGTTCATCATAAGAGAACTAAGCACATAGATGTTAGACACCACTTCCTTAGGGATAATTATGAAAAGGGAATGATCTCAATTGAATTTTGTGCTACTGACAAGCAAATTGCATATATCTTTACTAAAGCACTGAGTAGGGAGCATTTTGAGGGGAACATGCTTGAATTAGGGATGATTAAGATCGCCTAATTGAAAAATAAAAATGAAAAAAAAATTAAAATAAAATAAAATAAAATTTGGCTAGAAAAATTTAACTTAGGTAATTAACCAGACTAATCATTGCTCAGTATCATGTCTTTATTGCCATAATCTCTTGACATGTATTAATACGATTCCCTGGATGCTAATGATGTTTCTCTATCTTTGTAAATAGAGGCAAATTAAAGATTTTAACACGATGAACCTAGTTCATCTGACTGACAAGGTACGTACTCATCTTCATACACTTATTAAATTAATTACAGTCATACATGAGCAGGACTCTATCTATATTTGGTTCAATTCAAATTCCTAGTAATTATCCAAATTGAACCAGTTTCAAGAAGTCCTATCACATTAAAATTAGCCAAAATTTAGGGGTTTATAACCGTCTAATCAATGTCAGTCCTGCATCGATTAGACTACCACTTGAGTAAATATTTTGCCCGTTGTAAAATTCTTAGCCACATATTATAAAAGAGTCATCATTACTCCCTTCTTCATAATAAATCGTCGAACCAAGTTCATCTTACTCTTCTCAAACCAAAACTGATCAACCTTTCTTCTCTTCTAAAACGTTCATAACAATGTCGTCACCACCTCCTGCTTCTTCATCCTCTTCGTCACTCGTTTGTTATTACGATGGAGGACGTTATGAATCTGATTCAAATTCTCCATCCGTGTACAGCTCTCAATCTCCAGAGATATCTTTAACCCTTGAAAACCCTCCAGTTCTTGAACCCACATCTAACCCTACTTCAGCCCCCAGGGTTCGTCGTGTGAAAGTTCTTGCCAGAAAATCTGTTGCTTCTGGATCTCGTGCAAGATTCTTGGAGGAAATTCTACCAGCTGAAAAGGATAATGATTCTGAATCATCAAGTGAATCTTTCAAATAAGCCAATGAGGATGAAGCACCTGGTTCATCCAGTTCTGAGCAAGGAAATCTTGAGGTTGTTTCTGATCCTGCTACTACTGAGAACAGGTTTGTGTTGGTTGGGTCAGTTGTTGATATTGAAGTTCCAGATAGGCGTAGAAAATTGGGAAAAGATAAGATTCTTGAGAGTGAGGGAGACGGAGGTTCTGTAAGGGGATCTGGGGAGGACATCACCCATTTGGCTATCTGTGGTCCCGTTCCTGAACATGTTGGAGAAGATGTCACTAATTTAGGGGGAAATGTTATCGAGGAAGCAGCAACGGGGTTGGAGAGTTTGAGACAGGGTATAGATGAACTTGGGTCATCCATCGATGCAACACTAGCTGAGATGCTGCAGAGGTTGAGAGACTCCTACAATCCCAAAAAGAGAAGAACTCTCAAGTCCAGAAAAGCTAAAACACTTGTTTCTTCCAAGAAACGAAAAGCTCCAGTGTCTGTTAATGCTCCTTCCCCAAAAATGCGTGCTACTAGGAGTGTTGTGCAACAACAAGAAGAAGAGTTAGAAAAATCCCTGAGGGAAAGCAAAAAGAAGAAGGCGGCCAAGGGAAAGGCCAAAGTGGGAGAGCCTATTGAGGCTGTAATTATTGATGATGAGACGATGGACCTTGTCCATCATGAGGAGCAACTTGCTCCAGTTGTGGTTGAGACACCCAAGCCCAAGAAGGCTAAGGCATTTTCAAAGAAGTCAGTTGTTGTGTCTGCCACACCCTCAAGCACTGGTAAAAAGTCCAGGTCCAAGGCCAAGAAAGTGAAGGTTGTTGAGAAAGATGAGGATAAAGAGTGGAGTGGAGGAGATGAGAAGAAAGTTTGTGAGGAGACTGATAGAATCACAATGTTCAGCAAGAGGACAATTCTGAAGGGAAAGTTATTGAAAGATCTCGAGGAACCTGGGATGCGATACCTGTTGGACACACTGGATGTGCAGGGGTGGAAGGATATGGTCCTTCGCATGGAAGGAAGGCTAGCAAGAAACGAACTGGTGGAGTTCATGGGTAATGCAGTAGTGAAGGATGGCAGGGTTACTTCCACAGTCAAAGGAATTCAGATCACTTTTGATGCAAAGGAACTGGGAGAGATTCTGAACATACCTGCTGAGGGCTACGATGATTACACTAGGCAAAGATGGCCTAGTCTTGATGGAATGGCCTTAGCTATCAACATCACCAGATTCTTTTGTGAGAATAAGGAGGAAGCTGAGCCCAGGTCGGTGCTCAAAAGTGAAATGAGGCCCCAACACAAGTTATTCTTTGAATTCGTGATCAAGTTCCTGCTGCCAAGACAAGAAAAAAGGCACATCGCCAATTACATGGACCTCACCTTGATGGAGTGAAAGCAGATCAAATGGCCAACTATCATCATTCAACTCTTGGACAGTGTTGTAAATGGAACCAAAGTACACGCAATTCCGTATGGCTTTATTCTAACGTCTGTACTTGCCCACTTTGAGGGTCCTGTGAAGAAAGTTGAGATGGTTAATGCTAAGGATTATTTTGGGAAGAACACTTTGCTGACTTGTGATTATATTGTCAATGTTCCGGAAGATGAACCTGGTTCATCTAGGAAGTAGCCAGTCAATAGCAAAGTAAGGTCATTGGTGCAGGAAGGAGAGATGAAGGATGAGGAGATCCTTAGATTGAAATCTCGCCTTCATGAGGTGGAAGCTGAGCGGGATGCTCTCAGAGTTGAACTAGCAAAAGAGAAGGAGAAAAATGAAGGTGTTCTTCAACAAATTATTTCTCTCCTTCAAGCCAAGAACCCAACCTCATCTGCACCTACCCAACCTTAGGATGTCTAGAGCCACCAAAACCCTATCTATGACCCAGTTTAGGATTTGTTATGTTTTTGTTTTTACTCTGTTTTGCTCATGGTTATGGTTGTTTTTTTAACTGTATGGTGTTTGATTTTCGATCCTATCAATGAATTTTGTTGTTTTGTTATTGACTTGTCTCAATTTTTTATTTAGCTTACATTTATTGGTTTCTTGTGATGATTAATCATGTTTTGCACCTGTAGCTGCCTCAAATGGACATGAGTAATTGTTAATAACTCTGGTAATTTTATCATCAACTTTTCGATGATGCCAAAAGAGGGATGATAGTAATATGTTCTTTTCAAATATTTTCACAAGTGATATTTATAACCTAATGAACTTGGTTTCTCTATGATAAATGCTTAAAACTATACAAAGTGATTGAAGATTGTACAGGGTTAAGCACAGAGTTTGTCATCATCAAAAAGGGGGAATTTGTTGACCCAAGTCATTGCATAGTTTTGAAGATTGACAAATGTCTGCCAAGTTGAACCAAGTCCATCAGGCTATCATAGTGAAACAGACTCATTGGCACGCGAAGAGTTCATACGCAGGAGATAACAAGTTATGTGAATTATCTGGGAACTAAGAAGTTGTCTCCTAAAGCAAAAATGTTGCAAATTGATAAGAGGTTAGAGTTTGAATTCAGCAAGGATAGTAACAAAGGAAGGAAGTTGAGTTTAATACAAACTCTTCCACCAAGGTAGAGTTGCATCAGAATTAAACAAGAACATCTTATCTACTGGAGCGATATAATGTTGAAGTATTCCTACTGAAGAATCGATCGCAAAAAGGCAGAAGTGAAACAAGAATTGAAAAAAAATTCCCAAAGATATTTTGCAAGCAGAATCCTTGTGCGACACAAAGGCTACTGACCAGCTAGAAGAACCAGTTCCATCTGTTTGTTTATTGAGTCTAGTTGGTTGTAGTAGGTGATTTAATATTGTATCTTTCATCTTTCTTAGAAGCAATTGTAATAGGTACACACTGTTCAAGTTAGAGTTAACTTGAAACTTGTCGCAATTAGCTAGAGGCTAGGTTGCTACAAAGGAATTAGAGTTAGTCCTAGGTTTACAAAAGAGTTTATTTTGTAAATGTTGTTTGGCTCAGAGTTGTAGTGAAGAGTTTGGGAAAATCCTACTGAGGAGTAGGTCGTGGTTTTTTCACCTTTTGAGCTAGGTGTTTTCCACGTAAAAATCTCAGTGTTTTTACTTTATGCATTTATTATTCCGCAACAGTAGAAGTTGGAACACCAAGAAGAACCAGGTTCTTCTAGTAAGACATCACTCGAAAAATTGGACACCACACAAATCACCCCCCCCCCTCTTGTGTGGCATTGAAGTATAAAACATCAAATAACCTTACCTCCACCTCTAACTGTCTGGCCTCCACCTTTGGCGTCTCGACCTCCAGCCCTAGCTAGCTGAGGGGGTGGTGGAGCACCTGGTGCGGGAATCATAGCACGGGAACCCTGATGCTGAGAACCACTTGAAGCTTGGGGGCAAAACCTAGAAATGTGCCCTAGACCACCATAGTATAACAAGATCTCTCTTGCTGAGACTGCTGGCCCTGAAACTGTCCCTGTCGACCTGAATAACCACTCTGAAAGCTCTGTAGCGGTGGTGCACTGATAGGAGCTGGTGGTGCACTGCGGGATACCTGAAGTGCTGACTGGAATGGTCTAGGAGGATGACCTCTGCCAAAAGAATCTCTGCCTCCGTATGAGGCACCTTTGAATCGGCCAAAATGACGAGGCCTCTTGTTAGACCCCTGAGCGATGCCTTGCAATAAGACCATCTCTACTCGCCGGGCCACATTGGCCGCCTCCTGAAATGAAATATCATTGCCTGTCTCTCTGGCCATTTGTAGTCTAATCGACTGAGCTAGCCCCTCAAATAAACCTCCTCACTCTCTCTCTCTCTGTCAGTGGGGAGTATCATGATAGCATGTCGGGCCAAAGTGATAAATCTGGTCTCATACTGTGTGACTGTCATGGAACCCTGCTGGAGATTCTCAAACTGCCTCCAGAGGTCCTCTCTCTAGGTGACTGGAAGAAACTTCTCCAAGAACAACTCCGAGAACTGAGCCCAAGACAAAGGCGAAGATCCAGTTGGTCTGGTCAGGCAAAAATCCCTCCACCAAGTCTTGGCGGAACCAGAAAGGCGGAAAGTAACAAAATCGACCCCATTGGTCTCCACGATCTCCATGATCTGAAGAACCTCATAGCAACTGTCTAGGTAATCATGGGGATCCTCTGATGGTGCACCGCTGAAAGTAGTAGGAAATAGCTTAGTGAACCGGTCCAATCTCCATAGAGCATCAGCCGACATATCTGCCCCATCAACGGCCTGAGCCAAAATACCCGACTGAGCTACCCCGGCTGTCTGAGGTGCCGGAGTCTGGAACTGAGAAGTCAACTGCTCCGGAGTGCGAGTAGCGGGAGTCTGGGCTCCTACCCCAGCCTGAGAGATGGCTGGTGCTATAGGAAGTATATCTTCCCGAGCCACGCTCTCCATAAGGCCCACTAAACAGACCAAAGCGTCCTGAAGCATCGGGGTTGCAATGAACCCCTATGGGACCTGAGCTGGTCAAACCGGGACTGTCTGAGTAGGAATCTCATCGGCAAACTCTTCCTGAGGATCCTCCACTGGGGCTGCTGCTCTGGGCTGAGCCCTGCCCCTGCCTCGGCCTCGTCCTCGTCCCTTCGTAGGAGCTGCAACTGGAGGATCGGGCTACTGATCGGTATATGAAGAAGCACGTGTTCTCGCCATCTGCGAAAGAATAGAATAGAAACTCAGTTAGCATTTAGAATTCAAATCACACGACAGAGAAGAATAGATGTGAAGTTATTCCTAACTCTGCAGTCTCTGGGGGATAAGTACAGACGTCTCCGCACTGATCCCTCAGACTCTACCAAGCTTGTCCGTTAATTGTGAGACCTAGGCAACCTAGTGCTCTGATACCAACTTGTCACGATCCGAATTTCCCACCGTCGGGACCGTGATGACGTCTAACATTGGACCCGCTAGACAAGCCAACGTGAATATTCAATTTACTTTATTCCTTAATTAAAAGTCAAGAACATATGAATTACCAAATTAACATGAATAAAATAAAAGATGAAGCAAGATATATATATATATATATATATATATATATATATATATATATATATATATATATATATATATATATATTCCAATACAAGCCTTTACGAAATTCCATCAAACTAACCAAATCCCAGAATAGTGGAGTCACAACTCACGGGCTGTCTAAGAGTAATACACATAAAAGTCTGAAAGAAATAAGTACATCCGATTTTGAATCAACTAGAACAGAAATACAAGGAAAATAGGAGGGGACGCCAAGGCCCGCGGACGCCAACAGGACAACCTCAGTGTCTCCGGATGGACTGAAGGAAGCCTCCTAGCTCTAATGTCAAAAGGGTCTTGTACCGGGATCTGCACAACAAAATGATGTGCAGGTGTAGTTCAGTACAACCGACCCCATGTACTGAGTAAGTGTCGAGCCTAACCTCGGCAAAGTAGTGACGAGGCTAGAACACGACGATCAAGACAACCTGTGTTATTCAATAATATTCGAAAGCAGTAATAACAACAAGAATAATAAATTAAATACAAGAAAAAAGGGATCATGCTGGGGGAAAGAACTATCAGATAACAGAAATAACAAAATGAAACAATAGCTCAAATAACACAGTGACAACAGAAAATGACAACACGGAGAAAAACAGTGCACGACATCACCCTTCGTGCTTTTACTCTCATCCTCACCAAATGATAAATGCAAGTGCACGACATCAACCTTCATACTTTTACTCTCATCCTCACAATAATAAGTTGAAACGACACGACATCACCCTTCGTGCTTTTAATATCATAACATGGCACAACATCACTCTTCGTGCTTTTACACTTTCATCCTCACAATAATCAATACACGACATCACCCTTCGTTCTTTACACTCTTCCTCACAATAATAAATACACGACATCACCCATCGTGCTTTACACTCTTACTCACCCAAACAATATCACAACAGCAGTTTGGCAAGGAAAACTCAACAATATAAACCCAAACTATAAGTCACAACATCCCGGCAAGGGAACAACAGTAGAAATATCACCATCCCGGCAAGGGACACAGCTATAACCAATCTTGCTCAAGTACATATCTTTACATAAAACTTCTCAACCGAAACGAATACTCAATAATAATCATTACCAATAATTTCCACCAAACTAAGCGACCATAAAGTGAAATTCAATCTATAACACAATAAATATCAATGAAAATCACATAATTCATAATATCCGACTCACGGGCATGCTTGACACCAACATATAGGTACTCGTCACCTCACCTATATGTAGAAAATGGTATAAACACATATGAAATAAGACTCAACGCCTATTCCTCAAGATAAGGTTTGGCCAAGCACTTACCTCGACTTCCACGACCAAAATCAAGCCTCAATCACCGCTTTTCCTTTTGAATTTGGCTCCAAATCAATTTTATCTAGACATAATTGACTCAGTAACATCAATAAACACTAAATAATTCAATTCCAATACTTAATTATAGATTTTCTAACATTCTTCCCAAAAAGTCAAAAATCGACCTCGGGCCTGCTTGGTCAAAACACGAGGTTCGGAACAAAACCCGATCACCCATTCGCCCACGAGCCCGAATATGTAATTAGTTTCGAATTCCAACCCCAAAACGAGGTCTAAATTTCAATTATACAAAAAGCCTTAACTCTACCCAAATCCCTAATTTTCTACCCTTAAGAACATGATTTAGGACTAGAAATCTAATGGGTGTAAATGGAAATTGAAGAAAAGGAGTCTAAGATTAAATCCCTATGAATTTGTGGTGAAGTTCTCTTTCAAAAATCGCCCAATTTGGAGTTTGGAAGAAGAAGTTATGAGTTTTGGGTTAAATTCTGTTTTGGGTACTGTTTTACTAATCACTAGACCCTTACTCTATGCGTTCACGGGCCCCCGGCCGTGTTCGCATAGGTGTGACTTGCCTGGTCTATGCGTTCGTGAGCTACAGCCCGCGTTCGCACAGGTTTAACTCTACCCATCCCCCATCCCCCTAGTCCTTCTATGCGATTACGACGTATGTGGTGCGTTCGCGTAGAACAAAGACCCTAAGGCTCCGCGTTCGCACCTAGCTCCATGCGTTCGCATAGAGCGAAACAGACCCCCTCCTAGACTGTGGTGTGCATTCGTGGTTGACCCTATGAGTTCACGTAGCACAAAAACTCAAACACCGGAAACTGACCAAAAACACCAGAGTTTTAAGTCTAAAAGTGCTCTAACGCCTATTCGAAACTCACCCGAGCCCTCCGGGATCCAAACCAAATATGCACACAACCTTAAAAACATCCTACGGACTTATTCGTGCGATCAAATCTCCAAAATAACATCTTAAACAACGAATTTATCATTAAAATCAAAGAAAATTTCCAAAACTTCCGAAATATCAAACTTTACAACTATGGGTCCGAATCACGTCAAACGACCTCAGTTTCTTACCAAAATTTACAGACACGTCATAAATATCATATTGAACCTGTACCGGGCTTCAGAACCAAAATACGAGCCCGATACCATAGATTTCAAACATAATCAAAATTTCAAAAATCCTTTATATTTTCAGAAAATAATTTCTTTCAAAAATTCATTTCTCGGGCTTGGGACCTCGGAGTTCGATTTCGGGCATACGCCCAAGTCCCATATTTTCCTACGGAACCTCCGGGACCGTCAAATCATAGGTCCGGGTGTGTTTACCAAAAATGTTGACCAAAGTTAACTTAATTCAAATTTCAAAAACAAAACTATTATTTTTATCAATTTTTCACATAAAGGCTTCTCGGCTATACGACCGGGTTGCACACACAAATCGAGGTGAGATAAAAGGAGGTTTTTATGACCTTGGAACACAGAATTGACTTATAAATTACGGGATGACCTTTTGGGTAAACACAATGAAAGTTCCCACCACAATGCATACTCAAAATAAGAAATTAATGCACCTGTTGTTGCAGGCTTCAGTAATATTTATACCTTTTGCTTGCTTTTTTAAAAGGTTTTTTCAATAGGTTCGGGTCTTGCTCATTTTTTAACAAATTATTTAAATGAAGATGTACAACCAACAAAACATTTTTCCTCTTTTTTTCCTTTTCCCCCATTTACTCTAAAGATTTTGATTTTTGTAATGACCCGGTCGATCGTTACATAGAACCTGCATTATAATTACTGTTATTGCCTTTTCATAGGTTGGTTACACTATTCTTGATGTGTTAGAATTGGTAGGCTCGGAATCGGAATGATTACGATGAGAATTTAGTCACTTAGCCTGTAAAAATAAGCTTATAGTTGAAAAAGTCAACTAAGAGTTGACTTATAGGTAAATGACCTCGGAATGTAGATTTTATGGCTCGGTAGCTTCGTTAGGCGATTTGGGACTTAGGAGTGTATTCAGAATATTTTTATGATGTCTGGTGTAGAATTAGGCTTGAATTGGCGAAAGTTAGTTTTGACGATTTCCGGTCAGCAGTGGAAAATAGGCTATTGGGGTCGGAATGGAATTCCAGAATTTGGAACAGGTTCGTAATGTCATTTTGGATATGTCCGCAAAATTTCAGGTCAATCGGAGTTGTTTTGGATAGTTTCGGCATCGTTGGTGGATTTTAGAAATTTCAAAGTTCTTAGGCTTGAATCCGATGTGATTTTTGTGTTTTGAGGTTGTATTTAGTGTTTTGAGAGTGCAACTAAGTTTGAATGAAGTTATGGGATATGTGGTAGGTGTGGTTGGGGTTCCGAGGGGCTCGAGATTGAGTTCGGATGGCTAACGGGAAGTTTCAGAGTTTGAAAGTGCAGCAAACAGCTGCTGGTTTCTGATTACTGGTGTAACCGCACCTGCGGAAGTTTGACCGCAGGTGCGGGCCCGCAGGAGCGAGCAAAGCTCCGCAGATGCGGATTTTGGGAGGCTTAGTAGAGGATCGCAGATGCGGGAGGAGGATCGCACCTGCGAAGCCGCAGATGCGGAAGTATGATCGGCTCTTACCCTCACTACTATATAAGTAGGAAGACAAGGGTCGGTGCAACTTTTACCCGATAGGTCGGGATCGAATCTTCAGGGAGTCAACAACTGGAGTGAGTGTCTATGTGAGAAAGTAGAGCCTCGTGTTTCTAATTACACTTCTCAATTTACGACTAAGAATTATACTATTGTTGAGTGCAAATTAACTAACTAATTTGTTTCTAAGTTGTTTTCTTATATTGGTAAAGGCACTAGGGTTATGACTTTTACCTAGGCGAATACTCAACGAATTCCAAGTTCCTAAGTCAAGGATGTTAATTAGGGATAATGCTATAACCAATGCACGAAATTGCACACTCTATACCTCTCGGTAGTTTGAGTGGATCTGCCCTAATTACCTCTCTCGAGGCCAATTGGGTGACAAATATGCAAGCAATTGAGGTTCAAGTAGGGTATTCCTCTCTCGAGATTTAACCCGTTAATTAGGACTCAAGTAGGGTTTTACCATCTCTGGATTCAACCCAATTGATTGGGACTACCAATCTCTTGATTATGTCCTAATTTCTTGTTGGACCAATTTTCTAGACTCAAATCCTCTTTCTCAAGAAGGACCCAAGTCAATTGAAGGTCAATTAGTGTTTGCAACCACTAATCATAGCAATAAGAACCCTAAATTAGCCCAAATAACAAACACCCACAAACATTCAAACCCTAATTTTAGAAACCCATCAAATACCCACATTAGGGTTGAGCCACAACACTAGCTAATGGGTCTAGATAATCATAATCAAAGATGAATTCAATGAAATAGATGAAGTAGAACCCATATTAATGATTTATAACACAAACCACACAGATTCAATGTTAAAACCACAAGAAAATAGCAACTATATGAAAAAGAAACACTATTCACGAGCCGGACTATTCACTGATGTCAAAAGATAATAAATAAAATTACAAAATGAGCTATTTATAGTCAGCCGAAATTCTGGACAAAATTTCCCTTGCGGGGTTACCGCGGACCGCATAAAATCGACCGTGGTCCACGGTGGACAACATTGGCCTTCGCTTCTGGGTCTCTGAAAATGCTTGACCACGGACCGCGGCCGCGGTGCCTCTTTGCCTTAAAATAGGGTCTTTGAACCTTTGGATCGCGGATCGCGGTAAATGGACCGCGGCTGCAGTGGGAGACTGCTTGTGAAAGGTCCTCTGAAGATTGCCACCGCGGATCGCGAAAGATGGACCGCGGCCGCGATGGGACTTGGCCTTGTAACAAGTTCTCTGAAGTTTGCCACCGCGGTGGGGCTCTTGAGTTGGGCACTTTGTTGTTCTTGGTACTTGTGCAAGATTAACTCCTGTTTGAGCATATCCTTGACTGATTTTCATCATTTTTAGTTCAATCCTGCAACAAGCGCAACATATAAGCTTTTGGGGCTATTTTGTATACAATTATAACCAAAACCTAAGCAAGGAAGGGCGGAAAATAGGATAAAAATCTTAGTTATCAAAGTACCAGCGCAGGTGCGGAAGCTGATATTTGAGGGTGCTCTGCAGGTGCGCACCTGGGTCCGCAAGTGCGGGTCTGCAGGTGCGCTTAAGTGGCCGCAAGTGCCGAACCACTGTTCAGAAAGTATATAAACATGCCTTCGCGATTTTTAACCCTCTTTTCACCATTGTTGTACGGGTTCCGAGGTTTTTGAGGCATTTTGAAGAGGGAAACATTAGTACATCATTGAGGTAAGCCTTTTGGACTTAAGAACTCGATTATATGTGATTGGAGACCTTATATCAATGTTTAATTCATGAAAATCAGTAAAAAAAGAGGGAGTTAGGGCTTGAGATTATGAGACCTTCTAGGCTTGATTTGAGGGGTCAAACAAACTCTGATTTTAGCGTTCTTTATATGTACGGACTCGTAAGATGACAAAGAACATTTTGGTATAAGAATTTTCGAGTTACGAGATGTGGGCCCTGGGGTCGGGTTTTAGCAGATTTCGGGTTTTGTGCTAAAACTGGTATTTTTCAATTGGAATTCATTCCTTTAGCATATTTTGATGATAAAAATCTGATCTTGGTATATTTGGAGCATTCGGAAGTTGATTCGAAAGGCAAGTAGGTCGCAGAGTAGCTTTTCGGGCTAGTTTGAGGTAAGTAATGTCTATAAATCCTGTCCTGAGGGTATGAAACCCCGGACCTTGCATCCTTCCACGGATTTTAGAATGCAAGGATTGGAAACTTTGAAATATATTCCTTTTTAGACAACTATTGAGTTGCGAAACCGATTTTTAAGCTTATGCTTAATAGTATTTATATATATTTTGATATGATTTGGGCTGTAAGCCATGTTTGGGGCCTAGTGCCGACTTGTTTACCCCTTGGGGGTTGATTTTACTATTTTCCTCACTTGATATGTTATGATTTTCGCTCAGTCTTTTTGTGATAATTGTTTTGACACTCAAGAGTATTTTGATACTATTTTCTTGAAAATGAAACACTGTTTTTGGGTCGAGAACCCGGTATATTTATGGCCTGAGGGGCATGTTGAGAGTGTCTTACTGAGTGAGGCTGCGGGCCAATATTGTGAGGATATTATGATATGAGAGAGGCCGAGGGCCAATGTTGAGAGTGATTCATGCCATGATGTGGCTTGTTTATAGCACTTGGGCTGTAGGAGCCCCGCCGGAGTCTTTACACCCCCCAGTGAACGCAGATACCTACTGAGTGATGATTATTGCCCGCGAGGATGATATTGAGTGATGATTATTGCCCGCGGGGCTGATACTGAGTGACTGTGTGTTGGCCTGCTGGGCTAATACTGAGTGATGGTGAGATGCTGAGGGAAATGTTATGAGAGATGATTATAGCCCGAGGGGCAGTTTTATAATGAGTTTACCGAGTTTTTAACTATGATTCACTTCATTTTCGAACTGGATTTTTACTGAGAGTTTTACTGAGAATTTACTGGAAAGTATACATACTTGTTTCAAAGGATTTTTCTGGAGACTGGTTTTCGAACTTACATATTTGATGTATACTTAATGGAAACTTGATGTTTTACTGTGTTTGGTGGATTGGTGTTTGTGCTGTGTGTTTCAAATACTTCAGACTGTGATTTATTTTCATTACTACTGAGTTGGCGTACTCATCATTACTCCATGTGCCTCTGTGGACATATCCAGGTACCGGTTCAGAGCAGTAGTTGTCCGAGCTCGTTGTCATCAGTTTTGGGGATTTCGAGGTAGCTATTCAGCGTCCGCAGCTTCTCCATTTTCCATTCCTTTATTAGTATTAGTAGTTATTTCATAGACATTGTTTCAGACATTAGTAGAGTTAGTTTATTTCTTAGATGCTCGTGACCATGTTGACTCCAGTCTTGGGAGGATGTTTAGATCGGTAGATTATTATTGGGGCTTAAAGACTTATATAAATTATTTTATATTTTGTTTGTTGTTGTTATCGATATTTTAATTATTATAATAAGAACAAGGGAGTAGTTATGTGATGGTTGGCTAGCCTAGTTCCACGATAGGCGCCATCACGACCTGTTAGGATTTGGGGTCGTGACAAGTTGGTATCAGAGCTCTAGGTTACATAGGACTCAACGGTCATGAGCATGTTTAGTAGAGTCTTGCGGATCGGTACGGATACGTCTGTACTTATCTTTGAGAGGTTGCAGAACCCTTAGGAAACATCCCACATTCTTGAATTCTTGTCGTGCGAATCCATCTTTTTTCAGCCCAAAAGCGTAACTTCTTGAATTCCTTTCGTGTATTCGAATGTGCACGTGAGCGCTTGGTATCAGCAGTACATCGATGGCTTGTGACTTCCATGGATGAGATGTGATTTTTAGCATATTGATAATGGGCCAGTCTGGAGGACTTGAGGCCGAATTCTGTCGGTGACTTGAGTGCTGAGATTTTGTTTGTGTGAGCACACGTAATTGGGGACTTATATGTCCGTTAGTGTCCTCATTGATGGAACTTTGTGACTAGGTGACTACATGGTGAGTGTGACCTGATGGTTGATGTGTTCAGGTTGTTTGATTGTGACAAAATGAATTGGCGGGAGATGTGGCATGAACCATTGAGTATTTGACTTCTGTATTGAGTTAGAATATGGCTTCGAGTTATGAGTATTGAAGGACCTATCGTGTAGTTTAGTTGTGGAGTGAAGTGGATTTTTCTGTTGTGTTCCGAGTTCCAGGTGATGCCTTTTGGGCCGACCAATTCCCCACCAACGTTCATGTATTTGATTAACGGTGTGTTTCAGCCATGTTGGCACTTCTTTGTTATTGTATTTATTGATGGCATCCTACCGTACTCTCGTAGCCAGGGATAACATACTCGGCATTTGATGATGGTATCATATGGATATAGGGAGGAGAAGCTTTGTGCGAAGTTCTCCAAGTGTGAATATTTGGCTCAGTTCAGTAGCATTCTTGTGACATGTGGTGTCCAGTGAAGGTATCCATGTGGTCAGACGAGTGTGAGTAGAGCTTCTAGAAGCTCAAGATTTCTTTGACCATGGCTCCGGTGTTAGTTCTGCCATCAGCTTCAGGTTCTTATACCGCTTATTGTGATGTCTCGAGGGCAGGTATTAGTTGTGTTCTAATACAGGAAGGTAAAGTGATTGAGTAATAGCTATGAGTTTTGGAAGGGTATAGAGATGATATCAGTTTGAGGTTAAGCAGACAGGGTTATCTCCCGCGGGGTGTACTAAGGTTGTGTTATCCTTAGGTGGTTTTATGGAAAGTACTCTTTATCAGTAATTGATATATGTTGCAATTTGAGCTTAGATCGCTTGTGAAAGTTAGCATGACTACTATAGTGGTGAATGCTAGGTTTGCAGATGATTTGAGACATTAGGTAGTAGGTGTCATATGAGCGTATGAAGGATTTAGTTGAATCCCACCACAATATGGTGTTAGTGATAATGTGTGGGCATCGTGAGTTATTGTTTGTCTTGATCTTTGGCTTTGAGCCAAGCGGGGAAGTCCGCCAATGATGAGTTGATTACACGATTATGTGTTGTATTGGTTGCGGTTCGAGGTATATTAGTGAATCAGTTATGACCTACAGAGGTGGAGTCTGGGAATGACTTGAGTGATGGAAATTTCTTCGATACAAGTTGTAATGCACTTTACGGATAGTGGAATTCATTGAATGATGGAGTTTTACTGGTAAGCGTATAGTGTGCAATGTATGAGTGTGTTGGTTGCTTCAAGGGTGTGGATTACTTTCCTAGTATGTGGATTGCAAGCGGGGTCAGGTCGTTCTATTTACTTGGTTAGTGTAATTGAAATTGCGTATAGTAAATGACGTTCGAGAATGGTTCAGACATATTCAAGGTTATATGTAGCGATCGAGGATCTTCAAGGTGTGATAAGGGCTGGAACTGAGATTTATGGGGAATGTGTCAAGGCTTGTGGTGTATTTGCATTATCATGGATTTTATCCATCAGTATTAGGAAAGTGAAGGTAATGACTTTAAATTCGCAGGAAGTCTTTTCAGGGTAAGTATTTCTAATGGGGTGCATTTGGGGATAATTGAGGGAGTATTCAGCGGCTTATGAGCCTTAGATGATATATTTTTATGCTCGAGTTTCGTGTGGTGAGTCGAGATTGAGAATTGCGTTATTATGGCTAGAAGAAGTATCAATTTGAATGTAAATCAAAAGGGACTTGGATAAATAGGACAACTTGGTAGTACGTCGGATCGGCATGATAAGGGATATGGTTAGTTCTTTGGGTGTTTATGAGTTGTTATAGGTGTTTCTTAGCAATTCTCTTGGAATTTGGTGGCATGCGTAGCTTGGTTGAGTTAGAAGGATTCAGTCCTGACGGTTTGGTGTTGTACAAATGTGATTCAGAGATTTCTTAATGGTTTCTACCATGGTTAGAGATATATATTTCCTACTAGCGTGAGGGCCATGTGATGTATAGTGATTTTACTTCTAAATGGGATCAAATGGAAAGTTCTTGGCTAGTTGGGTACGTAGCTTCTTGTGGCTCGGAAGGGATCATGGAGTTCTCATATTTATCATAGGGTAGCATGGAGTATGCGGTATGTTGTGTAGAGTTGAAAATTGCATATGTAAGGTCACGGTTCAGTTCTGGAAGGAAGGTCAGAACCGGCAGTTTCAGATTATTAGGTAAAGGGTACCACGATTGGGTGGCTGGATGAGAGTATACATTCATTAAGGACAATGTGTTTAGGGCAATGTGTTCGAATAAGGGTGCATCATTGGTGTTACGACGCTCTTTTGTTGGATCACTTTTGATATTCAAGGTTGCTTGGTGTCACGGGAGAATTATAGGGGTATCCCCCGTGGAATGATTGAGTATTGGAGACATGTTATCTATTCGAGTGGTGTAGTTGGGATCAGATATGGTAATTGGTGCGCGTTATGGATTTCGAGACTGGGAGTTCTCATGAACGGGTTATTGTGTGTGGTTGTAAGGCGTGAAGATGCGAGCAAAGCAAGTCCGATGTTAATATGTGTCATGATTCAGTCATTACTAACTTTTGGAGAGTTATCTATCGGTTGCGGGTGATCAGAGTTGATTTAGGGTTCATTGGTAAGCCTAGTAAGGGTGTGTCCAACACCAGGTCGGAATTGCTGACTCCGAATTGCTAATGGTGAGGGATGTATCATTCGATTGCCATTGAGCTTATTTGTGTTCTGGAGTGATCTATGAGTTACCTTTCGGTATTGCGAGGAGTTGTGATTGTTGGTTATATGTGCATATGGCGCGGTTCTATCTGGGTTGTATAGCGAGATTTGAGTAAGGCAAGTAATTGGGTGTTGCGGGACTGAGACGTGTTGGTTATGTTGTTCATGGTTGCGTGGCATGGTATCGTCCGATTTCTCCGTGGTTATGGAAAAGCACTTTGAGTAATTGATGTCGAATGGCGCATGGATATTGATTTTGAGCAAGGTGGCTTGAAGTATTTCATGGGGACCAGCGTTTGGATGGGATCACACGTTGTAGCGGAGTTATATAGAGGTATGCCCCTTAGTGTCAGATTCGTGTTCTTGATCTTACGATGTGTGCCAGGCTCTTAGCATGATGTTGAGACGGTACTTGTTAATGGCAGGATAGTCTTCTCGTTTGTATCTTTTTCTATGACTTGAGTACGTTGGGATGTTACTATTGGGTGCATGAGTTGCACAGGTTATGACTTTGGATTGTATTGATGTGTCGTGTCATCAGAATGGTTGTGTGGGATGAAAAGAGGTCAGTGGATCTAGAATAAATATTGTCAGAATTGACTACATCATAGTTGGAAGGATAATATCGGGAGTCGGCTTAGAAATCTGCTATAATTCATGTCTGGGAAGGGGAAGCTCCATGATTGGCTGATCAGACGAATGGTTACTAGTTTCTGTGTGTTCCTTTCATCATTGGAAGTATATGAAAGTGTTAGAACGAGGCTTTTCTTGATAAGAGGTTATTTACCGGTCTTGGGTTGTTATGAGCAACTACTGTGATTAGGAGTTATCGCTATGGGTGTTTGAGTCATGCGGTATATCATGTGATTTCATCTTGGGTTACGGATATGACTTGCTACAGTGTGCTCAGACTTATTCAGTTATAGTTGTGGAGATTTGATCTTGTGAATGGACTCAGAAGTGGAAATTTAGTTATAAGGTTTATGGGTCAGGATCGGACTTCAAAATTTCAACTATGTTGTGCTATTAGACCTATAGGGGAAAAGGTGACGTGGAATCACCTCCGAATATGTGCATGGTAGGTTACACAGCAATTTGGGCGGTGTTTGGAACAACACTGGGCATGTTCGAGGATGAACGTGTGTTTAAGTGGGGGAGAATGTAACGACCTGATCGGTCGTTACGTAGAACCTGCATTATAATTATTGTTATTGCCTTGTCATAGGTTCGTTACACTGTTCTTGATGTGTTAGAATTGGTAGGCTCGGAATCGGAATGATTACGATGAGAATTTAGTCACTCAGCCTCTAAAAGTAGTCTTATAGTTGAAAAAGTCAACTGAGAGTTGACTTATTGGTAAACGACATCGAAATGCGGATTTTATGGCTCGGACAGCTTCGTTAGGTGATTTGGGACCTAGGAGGGTGTTCAGAATATTTTTGTGATGTGCGGTGTAGAATTAGGCTTGAATTGGCGAAAGTTAGTTTTGGCGATTTTTGGTCGGCAATGGAAAATAGGCTATCGGGGTCGGAATGGAATTCCGGAAGTAGGAACAGGTTCGTAATGTCATTTTGGATATGTCTGCAAAATTTCAGGTCAATCGGAGTTGTTTTGGATAGTTTCGGCATCGTTGGTGGATTTTAGAAATTTCAAAGTTCTTAGGCTTGAATCCGATGTGATTTTCGTGTTTTGAGGTTATATTTAGTGTTTTCAGAGTGCAACTAAGTTTGAATGATGTTATGGGATATGTTGGTAGGTGTGGTTGGGGTCCCGAGGGGCTCGGGATTAAATTCGGATGGCTAACGGGAAGTTTAGGAGTTTGAAAGTGCAGCAAACATCTGCTGGTTTCTGATTACTGGTGTAGCCGCACCTATGGAAGTTTGACCGCGGGTGCGAGCCCGCAGGAGTGAGCAAAGCTCCGCAGATGCGGATTTTGGGAGGCTTAGTAGAGGATTGAAGGTGCCGGAGGAGGATCGCACCTGCGAAGCCGCAGATGCGGAAGTTCCAGCGCAAGTGCGGAGGCTGAGATTTGAGGGTGCTCCACAGGTGCGCACCTGGGACCGCAGGTGCGGGTCTGCAGGTGCGCTTAAGTGGCCGCAGGTGCGGAACCACTACTCAGAAAGTATATAAACATGCCTTCGCGATTTTTAACTCTCTTTTCACCATTGTTGTATGGGTTCTGAGGTTTTTGAGGGATTGTGAAGAGGGAAACATTGGTACATCATTGAGGTAAGCCTTTTGGACTTAATAACTCGATTATATGTGATTGAAGACCTTATATCAGTGTTTAATTCATGAAAATCAGTAGAAAAAGAGGGAGTTAGGGCTTGAGATTATGAGACCTTCTAGGCTTGATTTGAGGGGTCAAACGAACTCCGATTTTAGCGTTCTTTATATGTAAGGACTGGTGAGATGACGATGAACATTTTGGTATAAAAATTTTAGAGTTCCGAGATGTGGGCCCGAGGGTCGAGTTTTAGCAGATTTCGGGTTTTGTGCTAAAATTTGTATTTTTCAATTGGAATTCATTCCTTTAGCATAATTTGATGATAAAAAATCTGATCTTGGTAGATTTGGAGCGTTCGGAAGTTGATTCGAAAGGCAAGCGGGTCGCAGAGTAGCTTTTTGGGCTATTTTGAGGTAAGTAATGTCTTTAAATCCTGTCCTGAGGGTATGAAACCCCAGACCTTGCATCCTTTCACGGATTTTGGAATGCAAAGATTGGAAATTTAGAAATATATTCTTTTTAGGCAACTATTGAGATGCGAAACCGATTTTTAAGCTTATGCTTAATAGTATTGATATATAATTTGATATGATTTGGGCTGTAAGCCATGTTTGAGGCCCAGTGCCGACTTGTTTACCCCTTGGGGGCTGATTTTACTTTTTTCCTCACTTGATATTTTATGATTTTCGCTCAGTCTTTTCGTGATAATTGTTTTGACACTCAGAGTATTTTTGATACTATTTTTTGAAAATGAAACACTGTCTTTGGGTCGAGAACCCGGTATATTTATGGCATGAGGGGCATGTTGAGAGTGTCTTACTGAGTGAGGTTGTGGGCCAATATTGTGAGGATGTTATGATATGAGAGAGGCCGAGGGCCAATGTTGAGAGTGATTTATGCCATGATGTGGCTTGTTTATAGTGTTTGGGCTGTAGAAGCCCCTCCGGAGTCTGTACACACCCCCAATGAGCGCAGGTACCTACTGAGTGATGATTATTGCCCGCGAGGCTGATACTGAGTGACTGTGAGGTGGCCTGCTGGGCTGATACTGAGTGATGGTGAGGTGCTGAGGGAAATGTTATGAGAGATGATTATGGCCCGAGGGGCAGTTTTGTAATGATTTTACCGAGTTTTTAACTATGATTCACTTCATTTTCGATCTAGATTTTTACTGAGAATTTACTGGAAAGTATATATACTTGTTTCAAATGAATTTTCTTGGAGACTGGTTTTCGAACTTACACATTTGATGTATACTTAATGGAAACTTGATGTTTTACTATGTTTGGTGGATTGGTGTTTGTGTTGTGTGTTTCATATACTTCGGACTGTGATTTATTTTCATTACTACTGAGTTGGGGTACTCATCATTACTCCTTGTGCCTCTGTGCACAGATCCAGGTACCGGTTCGGAGCAGTAGTCGTCCAAGCTCGTTGTCATCAGCTTTGGGAATTTCAAGGTAGCTGTTTAGCGTACGCAGCTTCTCCATTTTTTCTTCCTTTATTAGTATTAGTAGTTATTTCATAGACATTGTTTCTGACATTAGCAGAGTTAGTTTATTTCTTAGATGCTCGTGACCATGTTGACTCCAGTCTTGGGAGGATGTTTAGATCGGTAGATTATTATTGGGGCGTAAAGACTTATATAAATTATTTTATATTTTGTTTGTTGTTGTTATTGATATTTGAAGTATTATAATAAGAAAAAGGGAGTAGTTATGTGATGGTTGGCTAGCCTAGTTATACGATAGACGCCATCACGACCTGTTAGGATTTGGGATCGTGACAATTTTCCCCACCTTTCATATAATTGATGTTTATTATTGTGTAATAGTGTCTGCTTGGAGTTACTGATGTGCAATAAAGATCGAGGAAGGTATAAATTTCAACAGCTCGTCATTTTTATTGCTTGCTCAGTACCGATGGAATTTGTGAACACTGGGAGAGAGTGAGAGGAACAATGGCACAGACCACAGAGTATTTAGCCAGTTAAGAATAATCGTACGTTTCTAACAATAGCAAATTTAAGAGTCACTTAATTTATTAATCCTCTTAATTAATCTTCTTTGCCATTCACTCCATTTCTTATGAATTTAATGTATACTGAATGTGGTATTTATGAAAGAGAGAACTACACTCCTTATCACTTGGTTCAATACCCCATCCAAAAATGGTCTATATTTAAAGTTCTTACCCAGTATGGCCACCAGGTTGTATATAATGTAAAAATTACTTTTTACCCGTTAGCCCACACCTTTAAATTATTTTATTTTTTTCTCTATTCTTCTTCTCCACGTGTCCCAATTTTGTATCCCAAACATTCTCCATCATTGTTATTCTCCATCAACATTCCTCCAGTTTCAAAGCCAATAATCATTATTTATGAAGAAGAAAAAAAAATAATACATAAAAGAATAAAAATTTTGGAGTCATACGAAGATCACTTCCTTCAATGGAGTGGAAAGAATTGTGTTTGCACAAAAGAGGTTCATTAGGTAGGTTGTTGGATCACCAAACTAGAAAGAAGGTATTCACATGGTCTCGGTCTTATCCTCATTCTACGTGTAATTTTAATTCCAGTGGTTGATTAAAAACTTAGAAATAGAATTCATCATTAAAGGTGTTTCAAAGGTTCGATGTCAGAAATTGCGTTTTTTGATTTGTTAGTTGTTTGGATTGGATCTTGTCAAAATTGATTGGAATCCCCAAAAGGAGTTCAAAACTTAAAATTGAAGTGATTTGGAGTAGATTTAAGCTAGATTTGTGTTAAATTTCAGAAGACCCTCTAGAAAGAAGAAGAACAGTGAAGCTCCATTAATATGATTCATTTGTATAATGTATAAAATTGTATAAATAGTATATAATAGTGTATACACAACTCTCATACACAATAATACATTATTTACATGTATTTGGTAAATTTCTCACATATTCTTCTTCTTCACACAAATATACATAGGTATCACGAACATCTTTTTAACGTGCTTATACATCTTTATACACTTTTATACAATTATATACATAATGTACCTCTTTGTATAAAAGTGTATAATGTCGTATAAAAGTGTATAATATCGTATAAAAGTGTATAAACATCTCTGACGAACTTCTTATAAAATTTCACCTGCAATTCTTGTTCAAAACTAGTCCAAAACTCGATCAAATGACTTCAAAATTTGTATACAACCTACTTAGAATATTACTAATAAGTTCAAACAATACCCACTCCAAATTTCTCACAAATCATATTTAAAATTTAACAAGTTAGTTTCATTCTTGCACCAATTCTGACTGGAGTTTTGTCCTTGGTTTGTCTTGCTGCAGTTTCATAAAATTGTGATTAATAATAACAGATAATTAAATAGAAGAAGAAAGAAATATACATTTGGACGAAGTGATTATGGGTTCTGATTCACAAGTCAGTACCAGGGTATAAATTGTGACCTTCACCACCCAAAGACCGGAAGATCTAGAGAATCAAAAGAAAAGAAAAAAAAATTATGATATGAATTTATTGATATTTGGCTACATATTTATAAATTTGTAACTTGACTAAAATACTACAAGGTCATCTTATGGAGTGATGTATTGTGTAATTCTTCCTTTATGAAATATATTTAATAATAGAAGAGTAAATTTTTAATAATTTTTAATGAACCACAATAAAAAAAAATAAAAGACATAAGTGCCAATGTGAAAGAAATAAATGACAGATTATAATAATCTTGTCAATTAGTATAAAATATCACTATTGCTACAACACATAAAAGAACATTAAAAGCCATTCTCATTTGAGAAATTGATTTGTTTCTTCATTTGATTCAAGTTTTTAAGGGAATAGCTCAGCAACTAATAGAAATTATATAAACACGAGTTTGCTCCTTGATTAATTTTCGCTCGTGTTTATTGTCAAATAATGAGCAAAAAATGGACTGAAAAAGATAGAAGGAGCAAATCAGTCTCTTTATCGTGTTTATATGTCTCATCTTTGCTGCTAAGCAATTTTCTTGAGAACTTGAAGCAAATCAGTGTCTCTGTCATGTTTATAATTATATGTCTCCTCTTAGTTATTGAGTTACTCCCTTTAAAACTAAGGGTACGTTTGGTACGAAAGAATATATTTTTCATGAAAAATGAGTGATTTTATTACTTATTTTTTCTTGTTTAGTTGCTGAGTGAAAACTTTTTCCCGAAAAATATTTTTTAGTGATTGATTATAGAGTATAAAATATTTTTTATACTTCTCCGGCTTCCTCAAGTCCCTATGTTTTATGTGCTCTCTACGCCTCCCCCTAAATACCCAACTTTTTCATGAGTCTGTTTTCTTCAAGAATTTAATTATTCTTCTAAAAATTCGTACAAATCCATCAAAGAATTAATGTGTTGCTTTACTTTTTTACGCAAAACACAACGTTGCAATTTGTGCTCCATAACTAAAAGAAATACTCTTTTTTGGTTAAAAAAGAAAGTACTATTTCTTCAACATAAAATAAAGTACTCATTTCGTTGAAATGAAAGAAAATACTTTATCTATATCATGATTTTTTTTTTCTACATCATGAAAAGAAAATACTCGTTTTGTTGAAATGAAAGAAAATAATTTTCTACATCATGAAAAGAAAATAATATTTTTATTGAAATAAATGAAAATACTTTTTACTACACCATTTTGTTGAAATGAGAAAAAGTACTTTTTACTATGTATATCATTTTATTGAAATGAAATAAACTATTTTTTCTACGTCCTGAAATGAAAGAAAGTACTTTTTTGTTACGTGGAAAAAAATTATATTGCGAAAAGAAAAAACTCATTTGTTGAAATGAAAAAAATACTCTATCTATAACATGAAATGAAAATTTATATGTTATATGTATATAATTGTGTATAATATATGTATATGGCTAGGAAAAAAAAATAATGAAGATCTTTGAGCAATCATTTTTGTGAAAAAATTGAGGCTAAGGAGATATCAAAATGAAGAATCCCCTCCTTTCTTGTTGAATCATGAAATGCAACACCCCAGTCAACCTGGGAAATTTATTAAAAAAGTAAAAAATATAATTATGACATGCTGAATTTTTTTTAGTTAACTGACGTGTCAATTTTTGGTGTTGAAAAAAAGTTTAGTGAGTATGTGTGAAATTAACCCTTCTTTTATTTGCAAATTAACTTCTATTAAATTCAGTTTGCTTTTTGTAAATGCTTTTTGTCAAAAGTGTCAGATATTTTGCAGAATCCAAAATGGATTACAAAAGGTCAAAATAGAGCCTTCACTCAGTTTGTATAAATAGAGTTTCCAGCAAAGACAATGCTCAACACACCAATATTGAAAAAAGGTGAGTTCACATTCAACCATTCTTATCCTAGTGATTTTTCTGTGTATTTTCTTGATTTGAGTGATGAATTTTTGTGGGTTTTCCTGATTTTGTGGTTTCTTAGTTTCTTTTGGAGTTTTTGATGTCTTGATTTCTAGGACTCTATATATATGGTATGATTATACATATATATATGGTATAAAATTAAAAAGCTTTTCCTTTTAAGTTTATTAGCGCTTCAAGAAAATGTTTTTACAAGTCAAAAGGCATCATGCATTTTGATGCATGGTATAGACCTACGCGGCACGAATCTAGATTAGTCGGGTCAGTGGGTTTCAATAACAATGGTTAAACAAAAAGAGAATTCAACATGCATGTACTAACATCCTTCTATTCTTTTTGTCGTGCTGATCTTGATATCTTAATATGGTATGAGTATACTTTTTAAAATGAACTCTATTAGATCTTCGTGATATAATAAATGAGCCTAAACTGATTTGCTTCTTCAATTAGTTCAAGTTGTTTTGGGAATAGCTCACCACCAAGGGGAGGCACTCGTGATTTCTCTTACAATGAAAGACAGTGATTGGGTGTTGGTGAGTTTGGTTTTTTTTCAAATCTAATTTTGTCATTCAATTCTTTTCCTTTTCAAATAATATTATTATCCTATCGTTGATCTTGCTTTTTGTACAATACCACAGTACACGTGGAATGAATTGCAAAAGGAAGAAGACCGTATGAAGATGATAAAGAACCAAAGATCTGTTGTAGACAATGAAGCCAAAACTGTGAAGGATCAAAATGGCTCTTTTGAGAAGACAACACTTGACAAACAACAGCCAAAAGACATCAATGGTAATTGGTTTCGAATTCTGCGTTATTCTATTTCTCGTTTTGGATGGAACGTGTTACTCAGTAGGAGAAAGAGAAAGATAGAAGAGGTCGAGGCGTATCTAAAATTTTAATTTAACACGTATAAAGTATCACTATGTCTATTACCATTATGTAATAATTAAGGGGGTTAGGGGTGCAGTGGCGAAGCCAAGAATTTCGTAAGGACGTTCAAACTTGAAAGAAGTGAAAAGCATTCTCTGACAAAGGATGTCCAACATATATTATACACTTTTAAAACCTAATATTTTAATTATGTACCTAATGTAATTTTTCAAGGTCAGATCGGGGGTTGACATAAATATATCATGTTCTTATAAATTATGAGAAGTTTCTAATTCCCCAATGTTGTAACTCCATAGAAGAAGCCGAGGATAACGTCATTGAGAATGCAGGGAAAGGTATGTCATCTGGATCTAAACATGTTCACGAATCACCTGATGAGGTAAGTGCATTTTTGCTCTATACTTAATTTTAATTAATATTAATCGATGTGTGTTCAACCTGCTAACAAAGTTGTTGGGACCTCTTGTCAACTTAAGCTTGCCAATGAAGATGTTGGGACTTCTTCTCAACAAAATGATGTTGCGGAAGCACACCCGCAAAAGGTACTATAAAGAACTTACACCTTCGTTTTAATTTAAACGACACACTTCTTTTATTAGTCTGTTTCAAAAAAGATTGACATATTTTTATATATTCGAAAAATATTTAACTTTAAACTTTTTATTTTACTTACTTTATCCTTAATGAAAAGATTTTATAGCCACACAAATATCATGGTCCTACAAAAGTTTTACCCCTTAAACTTTTAGGACTACATAAGTCTTCTTTTTTTTTTTCCTGTCAAACTACATTATCTTAATTGAAACGGAGGGAATAGCTTTTTCTCCTTCAAATTGTTCTGGCAGTTGAATTCTTTCATCCTTTCTATATTACTTGCTCCTCTTACTTCCACATAGAACCGTCTATTTTAAAGACAACTATCCCCACTGGGCTCAGAGTGGCGGTGCCTCTGAGTGCTCAAATTTAGTTGTGCTCAAATTCAATTGTTATTTTTATATAACTAAATTCAATAATAAGGTAAACCAATCAATTAGGTTCAGATACTTAAAGAGCCATTTATCTCCAGCTTTTTCTTTACATCTGATTTTTTTTTAATGTAAATTACTACAAGAAAATGAGGCTTTAGCGAGAGGAAATCTGGTCGTTAAAAGTCTAATTTCCGGTCGTTATAAGTTGATAACGACCGGAAAAAATTCAGTCGTCACCGGTCGTTAAAAGTCCCGACGTTAAAAGTTAACGACCGGTTTACAATTCGGTCGTTAAAGGATCTTTAGCGACAACGTAATTTTCGGTCGTTATACATGCATTTTAGCGACATGATTTTCCCTTCGCTAATTTGTTATCCGATCGGTATTTAGCGACCAATATTCCCTTCGTTAATTGTATAATTACTTTTAACAACCAATATTCTCTTCGTTAATAATCATTTATTTGTTTGAGAAGTCTGTCGTTAATGTGTCTTATGACCGCATTTTTCTTCTCTAATATGAAAATGTTATAAATATAATTAAGAAAATTTAAATTACATGAATGGTAATAATTATTTACATGCTTTCATACACGCTCAACAACATTCAAAAATAAACCAAATACTTGATATCTAGTTAATACAAAGAACTAAAGTATCATATTTACTAGAAATCAATCCAAATTGTAACAAACCCATCTTACTAAAACAATGAAAAGTAAAAATAACGCAAACCCATCCAGACAACTGGAAACATAAAGTGAGGTGAGTTAAGCATCATTTTAAATAACTCCTAAAAAGAAAAAAAGAAAAATTACAGCATATATATGACATAAGATGACAATGTCTTTAAACCATTGCAGATAAACCAAAAACCTCTTGTATTTCAACTTACTCTACATTTTCTTTAAGGATAAGTTCTTCGGACTTCAAATTTTTTATCTGTTAAAATAACAAATGTTTGCCGGTTAGTAACAAAGAATAAACAACTATTCAAGAAAATGAACACTTTAAAGGAGAGCTGAACAGATAACACCTTAGATTATCGAATGCACATATAGATAATCATATTCACGAAAAGTAAGTTGACTAGCCAAAGAAGTGACAAGTTCAATTAAATTCTAGACAAGTACCAGACTAACTTATACTAAATTACCCAATCATTATACACTTTTTCACCTTTCCAAAATTTTCCAGACACAAAACCAAAACAAACGTCATGAATCTCAACCAATGTTCCTGGATACTATTTGGCAATCTTCCACCAGCTTACGAAAAAAATGAACCAGTACTTAGTAAAGGGAGAACAATGGCCAAGCATTTATGGAAAAAAAAACTTAAGTCAATCTGCAAGATGGCTAGTGTAACATGCCTCATAATTTTTTTATTTATGATTATACGACCGGAAGACTCCATATTGCATTCTAAAAAGGTTACAAGTCTTGAAGTCATATTCTTTAAAGGTGTGGAGATATTAGATAGAATAGTAGATTCCCCATATTGCATTCTAAGTTTCAAGTCAAATGCGTGATCAGATAGATGCAGGGTGATATAGCAAAAATTTATCCGAACGAAATGGAAAGCATAGACAGAGGTCCTAACTATGACTAATAGCCATTTTTAGCTATACAACTTGTAACAAATCGTTGTAGGCCGGAGAATAGATTGAGTAATGCAAAGTTCGTGGAATATCCCAAATAAACTTATGCAACTAATAAGAAAATAACTCTTGAATCAAAATAATTATTAGTATGATATAAGCAAATAGCAAAGAGACTGATGGCAACTTGTAGTATTTAGTAGTATCATATATATCTCCTTCATTAATGACTACTAGTATTTTTTTTTCTAAAATTCAAAGTCAAGTAAAAATGTCACATTCATTCTCTACTTGTTTTTAGTAGGTCCTATATGATTTTCCTCCCTTTTAAAAACTATGAGACCAGCTAACTACTGAGAATCCATTATTTTCACGACTAAGAGCATATGTAGTTTTGTCTACAAAAGACAGACAACTTCGACATTTTTTCTAGTGTTCCATAATAACGACTAAATTCTTAATATATACTTGCAGAATCCTAATTGTTAACTCCTTTTGTCTCATTGACAAATTTAAAAAATGAAACCTAGTACAAGACTACCTTGTAGAAATCAGGAACATCCAAAATTACTGGAATCTCTCACAAGCCTTGATTAAATTGTTACTCCATTTCTTCCAATTCGTGTCACTGATTCTGTTTTAATCTTTTAACTTATTTATCTTTTGAATTAACATCTCTTATATAGTTAATGCACCAATTGTAAGCAGTAGTTCTTTTCAAAAAGAAGAAGAGTTCCAACAGTTCACTAGATTCATAAACTACAGACTAATACAGATATCCAAAAAGTTATTGTACTTAACATTCAAGAACTACAGACTAGAATACAAGATCCACAAATCACTTACACAGTTCTTTGATGAAATAATAAAGCCTACATTAATACCATGTGCTTATCCATCTTGATTTTACAATTGCTATTGAATATAGTATGCAGTTAACCGACCATTGAACGCAATGATGTAAGCTCACTTATATTTTCTTTAATTTGCTAAAGGTAAAGGTAATTTATTAGAGCTAGTAGCAAGAAGGTACTACAAAACACATAAACTTTTACATGAGACTTCAACTCTTTTCTGTAACATATCAGGTAAATCTAGGTATAATCAATAGTACCCAACATCAAACTATAGCTTTGTCTAAGAAACATTTAATTCAAATATTTATCAGCTACAAATGCCAATAATTTACCTCAATTGGATTTTCAAATTAAAGGAAAGGAAAGGCAAATTATCAGGAATCATAAGCTCAAAGCAAGAGGAATAATATTAAATTCTAAACTAACCCCTTACTAGTAATGCTTCTGCAATCTTCATTTTAAACGAATATGATACAGATATACTGTACAACTGAATAGAAAGAATACTATAGAAGGAAGCATCTGATAAGAAAAGATTGGAGGATTTAAGGTTAACAAAATACTTCAACGAAAACTTAACTTTTATGTCCAAAAATATACGTTCTTTATTGATACACCACTCACCAACATTTGATCTGCTGAAGTATAATTCACAAATGCACGGAGAAAAAGAAAACATAAATAAATAAAAAGTGCATTCTTGAATATTCATACAAGAAGATATGATTTTCTAATTGTTTCAACATCTGATAGCACATAGCACGTGAATGAAGTCATCACTAACTTCAAGTTCTCTGTTAACATAATGCTTCAAACTAAGAGACTCTAAGTATGGAGTCTAACTCATGATGTAGTACTTAAAGCAACACAAATAAGGTCAAACAAAACCCCAATAAGTAGAATTTATCACTTTTAATCATCACGTTGGTAATAAATTTCATCCATGACCATATAGCAATTCAATGAAGTAGTATATTTTTAAGCTCTTTGGGTACAAGAACAGAAAAGCTTATCATTAACTTTATTAAAATCTAATGGAAACACATAAGTCACAGAAAACTTTTGCAAACTAAATGCAAACAAACCCAGCAAATTCTGCTTAAGATATAGCTTTATTAGTTTTCCTTTTCCCTTTCTCTTCTATAAGCTATAGAACAATTAATTAGACCATAGTTATGATACACCTACATATTGACATGATTTTTAATGGAAGTGGATTTCTTCTAATTTGCTTTAAAAAAATTATTAATTTTGAAGACCATAATTTAGACTTCTCATACAATAATAGTCTTGTTCAAGACAAGTAGAAAAACTAAGGATGTTAAAACGGAAACAACAAAAAACTGAATGTAATTCAAAATCAAACCCAATTCAAAACAAATCTACTCTATAAGATAATACACACAGTTAACACGAGCAATATTCAATAAATAAATAAAAGCAACTCTTGCACATTCATCAGCAATGTTCTTAAAATTTGAATATAATTATAAAATTATAGTACATGTAATTACAAAAAGAATCAATACCTGGAAAACAAAGAGATAATAGGAATATAAAAAAGGTACACAGTTTCATAATAGTACTGCAAGATTAGAGCTTACCTTGAGAAGAAGAAGAATGAAACCTAGGTTTTAGAGAGGAACACAAAGATGATGCGTCATAGACTTTCAACTGCTCAATTTCACTTATACCCGCTCAAATTCACTTATACCCTATCCTTGTAATTCCTATGATAAAAAGAAAGAGAAGTGGGGAAAATTATGGGTTTGGGCAAAAAAAGGGGGGAAAGTGGCGTGAGTGGGCTGATGTTGGGCAAAAGAAGGTTAGCGTTATTTTTTTATTTTTTATCTTTAACGACCGAATTTATAATTTTTAAGGAATAAGTATTTTCCCTTGGTTAATATTAAGCTAAAGATTAATTTTAACGACCGGAAAAAATGTGATCGCTATTGATATATCTATAACGATCGAATTCATATCCCTTCGTTAAAAATTGGTCGTTAAAAGTCAAAATTCTTGTAGTGGGTGTTGTATTGCAAAAAAAGATCAATGAAGGGGCCTAGTCCTTGCCTCCGAAACAAAATACAACATGATGATTGCCATCACCCAAAAAAGGACAGTAGAGATTAACTACCACTCTACTATCAACCATATATACAACAAACTTAACTAACAAAAAAGTTGTTCTTCTCGTATTTTGTTCTAATACTAGGCATTTGCCACTTATCCATAATGAAATTGCCTTTAGCTTCCTTAGATATATGCTCAAAGGATTGCCATATCATACATGTACCAGAGATGGATGTGCTTTTAGCTAAGGCATCCGCTACTTAGTTTTCTTCTCTATAACAATGTTGGACCGTTGCATTTGTTTCATGAAGCAAACTTGAAATTATATCTACCACCGTCTTCAATTTTCAGCTTTTGTTTCCCATATTGTTGACCATATCCACAATGGTAGTCGAATCAAGTTCAAGAACAAAATTAGTGAAACCCAACCGATGCATCATTTTCCTCCGAACTCCGCAGCTATAGCCTCGGCCATGTTGTGACTATCACAATTTATCTTGACTGCAAAGGCCATGATGCATTCACCCCTCTCATCTCTAATGATTCCACCTATACCTGCTTTCCCATTTTCTTTGATGTAGCTACCATCGGTATTAACTTTGACCTTGCCCTGGGTTAGAGGGTGCCATTGGACTTGCTTTCATGTTTTTACAGGCTTCATCATTTCAATTTTTTTGCAAACAGAGGTCCAGTGATGTTGTGTGTCTCCAAGTGAGATGTATCTGGCTATAATTGTGTTGATGTTCCATGTTACTTGGTGTTTCATGACATTGAGTTGGAATCTCCTTTGCGAGCCATATCTAAATGCACTTCTTTGCTTCCAAATCTCCTAGAAAATGAATATTGGAGCCACTTATAAGACCATTCCATGAATTTTATTCATTGATTTTGCCTCCCGCCAGTTCTTGAAAATAGAAATCACAGGTGCATTTCGGTGCTTGATACCCATTGGGCAGCCAATTTATTCTCATATGTGCATAGCCGCTTCACTTTTCACAAAAACATGTTGCATTGATTCCATCTGTGGAACACTACAGTAAGAACACTTCAAAACTATGTTAGTACCAAATTTACATATCATATCTTCTATATGATGATGGAAAGTTTGAAAAGTTCTATGATATCTTGAAGCAATTGTCGGTAAATATTCCATTCTTGGAGGCTTTCCAAGAAATGTCGGGGTTTGCCAAATACTTGAAAGATTTGATGACCAAGAAGAGAACTAAAAAGAATGAAGTGGTGAACATGACTCACCGGGTTAGTTCTATTATATTTACAACCACCGTTGATAAGAAGGAAGACCCGGGAGCTTTCACCATCTCTTGTAATATCGGTGAAGCTTTGGCGGCAATCTTGGTGAACTTTGATGGTGAAGACATTGAGGGGTATGTTGAAGTAGTAAATGCATTGGAAGGACTTGGGTCCTACACATATGAACCAAATAAGCTCTCGCTTGACTTAGAGAATAGAGCCACTCCTCCCGCAAAGCCTTCCATCATTGAGCCACAACAACTTGAGCTCAAACCACTTCCATCACACTTGAGGTACAAATTTCTTGGATCTAATGATACTTTACCTGTGATTGTTTCTTCTTTGTTGAATGATGTGCAGGTAGATGAATTGTTGAATGTCTTGAGGGCACACCGCCAAGAAATTGGATGGACAATAGCGGACATCCGAGGGATTCTCGCCGTGATATGTGAGCACAAAATTCAATTGAAGGAAGGGATAAAACCAAGTGTTGAACACCAAAGGAGATTGAATCCTTCGATGCAAGAGGTGGTCAAGAAAGAGATAATCAAATGGTTGGATGCCGGGGTTGTCTACCCCATTGCGGATAATTCACAATGAAAATAATGAGCTTATCCCAACACGGACGGTCACCGGGTGGAGAGTATGCATGGACTATAGGAAGCTCAACAATGCCACATGCAAAGATCATTTCCCTATTGATGTTGTATACGTCAATACCACACAAGAGGGGGGTGGGGGTGATTTGTGTGGTGTCCAATATTCGAGTGCAGTCTCTATAGAAGAACCTGGTTCTTCTATGTGTTCCAACTCGTACCATTGCGGAGTAATAAATGCAGAAAAGTAAAGAACACAGAGATTTTTACGTGGAAAACACCCTGCTCAAAAGGTGAAAAAACCACGACCTACTACTCAGTAGGATTTTCTCCAAAGACTTCACTACAACTCTAAGCCAACAGCATTTACAAAATAAACTCTTTTGTAAACCTAAGGATTAACTCTAACCCTTATAACAACACGCCACAGGCTGTTGTGAATACGTCAAGTTAAATCTAACTTGAATGATACAACTCAAGTACCTAGTACAATTTGCTTCTAAGAAAGCTGAAAAAGGTACAATTTTAGACCATTTACTACAATAAACTAGACTAAAAGATAACAGATGGAACTGGTTCTTCTAGCTGGTTCAAGTAGCTCCAGATTCGCACTCTCCAATTTGGCTCGAACTGCTTAAAATTTCTTCACGAATTTTGCTCTCAATTCTTGATAAATTTCTGCTTTTGTGCGTCTGTTTACAATAAGAACATTCTGCAATATATATAGGATTTAGTAGATAAGGAATTAACTAGAATCCTAATTCTACTCTTCCTTGGTGAAATAGTTCTAGTCAAACTCAACTCCTAAATCCTTCCTTATCTTAGATTCTATTCTTATTGAATAAGGAGCCCTTCTCCAATTTCGTTTTTGCAATATTTCGATCAGAAGATATCTCATTTTTATCAGAATACATTTATCTCATGCATGTGCATCTCATGTGCCTTTAACTCTGCTGGTCTATGTCACCTATGATGGACCCGGTTCATCTCAGAGTTCCTTTGTCAATCTTCAAAACTATTTCTTTTCTTGGGCCAACACCTATGCCTTTTATTGATCAAATGCTTGATAAGCTAGCGGGGAGATCTTTCTATTGCTTCCTTGATGGGTATTCCAGTTACAACCAAATCAATATAGCATTGGAGGATCAAGAGAAGACAACATTCACTTGCCCATATGGTACCTTTGCCTTTAGTCGGATGCCGTTTGGTTTGTGCAACGCTCTGGCTACCTGTCAACGATGCATGATGTCCATCTTCTCCGACATGGTGGAATATTTCCTTGAGGTTTTCATTGATGATTTTTTGGTTGTAGGTGACTCTTTTGAGCATTGTCTTGACAACCTTAGACAAGTGCTCAAGAGATGTGAGGAGACAAACGTCGTGCTTAACTGGGAGAAATGCCACTTCATGGTTGACGAAGGCATTGTCTTGGGGCACAAAATTTCAAAACATGGTATTGAGGTTGATCGGGCAAAGATTGAAATCATCTTCAAACTTCCTCCACCAACATCGGTAAAGGGAATTTGCAGCTTTCTAGGGCATGCCGGGTTTTATCGGCGCTTTATCAAGGACTTCTCCGAAATTGCAAATCCTATGTGCAAGCTCCTTGAAAAAGATGCCATGTTTGTGTTTGATGAAAATTGCCTCAAGGAATTTGAGGAGCTAAAAGATAAGATCATTACGACACCCCTTATTGTCACACAGATTGGTCTCTTCCATTCGAGCTAATGTGAGACGCCAGTGGTGTAGCAATAGGAGCAGTTTTGGGTCAACGGCATAACAAAGTTCTCCATCCTATCTATTATGCAAGCAAGACACTCAATGGTGCGCAAGTGAACTGTACTGTGACGGAGCAAGAGCTTCTTGCCATTGTGTATGCCTTTGAAAAATTCCGAGCTTATTTGTTGGGGTCTAAGGTGGTGGTCTACACTAATCATGCCGCTATTCGCTATCTCATGGCAAAGAAATATGCCAAACCTAGAATCATCTGGGGGGTCCTCTTGTTGCAAGAATTTGACTTTGAAGTCAAAGACCGCAAGGGCACAGAAAATCAAGTGGCGGATCATCTCTCTAGGCCTGAAGAAGACGAATGACCAAAGGATAATCTTGATGTCAATGATGCCTTTACCGATGAGCACATCTTGGAATTATCTTCTTCATCCACTCCTTGGTACGCTGATATTGCCAACTACTTGGTTAGTGACCTCATCCGGATGATTTGAAAGCATATCAAAAGAAGAAGTTCTTGAGAGAGTGTCGACAATATTATTTGGAGGAGCCACTTTTGTTCCGTATCTGTGCAGACAACATCATCAGAAGGTGTGTTCCAGGGGAAGAGATGATGCAAATTCTAAAGGCATGCCATGACTCACCGGTATGGGGTCATCACGGGAGTAATAGAACTGCGGCAAAGGTGCTTGAATGTGGTTATTACTGGCCATCGATCTATCATGATGCCAACCAGATGGTCAAGTCTTGTGACCAATGTCATAGGCATGGGTCAATCTCCAAGAGGCATGAAATTCCTATGCACTTTGTGATGGAGGTTGAAATCTTTGATGTGTGGGGCATTGACTTTATGGGCCCCTTTGTGAGCTCATGTGGTATGAAGTATATTCTGGTAGCTGTGGACTATGTGTCCAAATGGGTTGAAGCAATTGCCTTACCAAACAATGAGGCAAGGAGTGTGACCACGTTCTTAAAGAAAAACATATTCACACGGTATGGCACTCCTAGAGACATTTTTAGTGATGGTGGGTCTCATTTCTGCAACAAGGCTTTCACGGGGCTGCTAGAGAAATACGGTGTCAAGCATAAGGTGGCCACACCTTATCATCCCCAATCAAGTGGCCATGTATAAGTCTCCAACCGGGAGATCAAAAAATATTCTAGCAAAGATGGTTAATGCAAACAGGACCAACTGGTCAAGGAAGCTAGATGACGCATTGTGGGCATACCGCACGGCGTACAAGACTCCCATTGGTATTTCTTCTTACCGGTTGGTTTTCGGTAAGGCTTGTCATCTACCTGTGGAACTAGACCACATAGCCATGTGAGCTCTAAAGAGGTTGAACTTGGATTGGGCTAAAGCTGCTAACTTAAGGCTCACTCAACTCAATGAAATGGAGGAATTCCGTTTCCACGCATATGAAAGTGTAGTGGTGTACAACGAGAGAATGAAATTTGTCCATGAGAAAAAGATCTTGAAAAGGGATTTCAAGTCGGGGGACTTGGTTCTGCTCTTCAACTCAAGACTCAAATTGTTTCCGGGCAAGCTCAAATCAAAGTGGTCCAGTCCGTTCAAAGTGGTGGATGTATCCCCATTTGGCGCTATGGAATTAGCATCTTAGGATGGGCTCCGCACTTTCAAAGTAAATGGCCAGCGCATCAAGCATTACTTGGGCACAAATGGAGAGAGACATGTGGTGGAGAAATTGTCTCTTAAAGATGGTCCATGCCCGACCGATGAGTCAATCCAAAGAAAGGCCAAGTTCATCGTGTCGCGACGTTAAATCAAGCGCTTCATGGGAGGCAACCCATTTGTGGTAACACCCTTTTCGTCATTTAAATTTTATCTTTTATTAAATAGATTTAATTGAGAAATTTAAAGTGTGTGTTAGAGTGCATGTGGTTCAAAAGATCACAGAACAGGGTAAAATTGCGAGTGAAAGGGAAGCAAAGAAATCATGAGAAGTCTGCGACACATATGCGATCGCATTTTAACTATGCGGACCGCATTGTGATCGCAAACCTGAACAGTTAGTTTGGCCAAAAGGGGCAGCTGGAATGCGATGAGAAAGTGCACTATGCGGACTGCATTTTGGTTATGCAATCGCATAGTGCATCACATTGTATACGATGAGTCACCTTAGTAACAAGCCATTGCATAACGAGTATGTGATCGCATACCATGTTCTGCGGTCACTTACACGCCGTAGAGTCTCCAGGTACGTACCCTTACCCCCTTTCTCATAACCCATCATCAATACCCCACTAACACACACTTTCCACTAAAAAAAAACAAAGCAAAACAAAAAGAAAAAGAAGAAGAGAAACGACTAGTTTGAAATCGAACAGAGTAGCAAGGACGACATCTGTGGATTCACCTATTGATTGTTGTTTCTCTTTCATCCTCTCCTGGTACGTTTCCTTCTTCTGATCTCAATTCCTCTTAATTTCTTTTTAGTTTAGGTTCAACTTTGTTGTTTTTGTTTCTTTTGATTTTTGCTTTTTTTTTCTTCCATTTAGTCCCTGTGTGTATCTACTTGTAATGGGGGGGGGGGGTTGGAATTCCTGAAACACCTGTTAGGTCCGGCTTGTTGGGTCATAAAATTAGGGTTGCCATTGTTGTGATAAGGGAAGCTGTGAAAACGATGGTCTCTGCGAGCCGCATAGCAGTTTTGCGGTCCGCATTATTGTCGCATAAGAAGCCCTAGGAAATGTGAGGAAGACGACAGAATGCGGCATCTCTGCGATCGCATAGTTGATATGCGGACCGTAGAGCCGTCGCATACTTCATTAGATGAGTGCCTAAATTCACATGATGTTTGCGGTAGTTCTGCGATCGCAAATCCACCTTTGCAGTAGGTTATGCGATCACATAATGTGATGACCTTTTTCTAATGCTTGATTGTGCGATGACTATGCGAACCGCAAAATGGATATGCGATTGCATAAGTCACCGTATTATTAACTCTCTTCAGCAAATGACAACTTTGCGATGGGTTTGCGGTCCGCATAGTGGTTATGCGATCACATAACCTGTCGCATAGTTGATTTTCTTAGTAAAGTTTCTCCTGATGTCTCCTACATCGCTCACACTTCATTTCTTTGTAGATATGCCTCGCCAAAAACATACTTCTTTATCCAATAAAAGGGCTTCCTCCAGCCGTCAAGCACCACCGGAAAAACGTTCACGACAAGCACAACCCCAATCTATTGATGATCGTCACTCCCAGTCTGATGAGGAGGAGACTTTGTCAGCTGTTGATCTACAGGCTGAGGCAAGGCGAAAACACGGAGATGATTTCCAGCTTAGGTTCGCGCTCCCTGATTCTAAGACTCTGTATAAAAAGGGGCTCACAAAACGGAAAATCCTGGCTGAGAAACAATTAAGTCTGAACGGCCTACATGAGCAGTACCCTCACATTTTAGAGAACATCAAAGTTAGAAAGTGGAAGTGCTTCACCGAGCTGCCTGACGATTTTAATGAGACACTGGTGCGGGAGTTCTATGCATCCTATGGGGCCTCTAGGACACCTCACCACAAGAGCAACAAAGTATTCTATGAGAAGGTATTGGTTCGGGGGAATCAAGTACTGTGTGACAGGGCAGCCATAAATGATAACTATTTTTCAGAAGGGCGTCCGAGCACAACTGAGTATGAGGCCAAATTGGCCAACAGAGATGGTGAGCGTGCTTTGATTGCATCAGTGATCGCCAAGGGGACCCCAGCTTGGATTGACCCTTTTCATAAAATATACAAGGAAGATCTTACATGAGAGGGTCGATTCTAGCTTAGTTTTGTCACCTCTCGGTTGATACCCACCCGGAATGAAACAAAAATAAGCATTGAGAAAGCTATTCTCATTGCTTGCATTATGACCGGGATCACGATCAATGTGAGTGACATCATTTTCAAAGAGCTAGGGGTCCGGGCGTGGCAGAAAGACACATCATTTCCTTTCTCATGCTTGATCACAGCCCTCTGTAAGGCTATGGAAGTTCCTTCAATGCCACATTCTGACAAGATGGGAAAACCGGAGAAGGATATCGACATCACACACATTAGTGATGTGGTGACAAAGGTAGTTGTTGTTCCTCCGGAGATTCAGATCCAGATTACTACTGAGATAGACATCTCAGACTCCCAAACTCCTATTGCACCTCATACCACAGGGGCATCCACTGCTGCTCCACAGCCTACCCCTCAGGCCATTGCCCAACCATCTGCCTCATTGCCAGTTCTTTCGAGGCTTGGTATCCTAGCTCACCATACAAATGTTAAGGTAGGCCAGCTTTTGAAGGACCTCCCTACGCTTATCAGGCAGGCATTGACCCCTATCTAGTCCTCAGTGACGACCCTACAACAGCAGCACACATCTTATGAGGATCGCCAGAAACTATGGTCTCCCATCATCTCCTGGTTACTGCTTCACCCTACACCGGTCTAATGACACCCTAAGGCCCTCAGGTGAACCAGGAGCGGTTCCACTCTTACCCATGGTCCCTCATGCCATCTTCCAGCCTCTTCCTGTCATCTGAGTAAGAGCCATGACTTTATGGCTAACGCCGGCGACATCTTTAAGGCTTTTCTTGTATCTTTGGGCTCTCTAAAACCCTAACTCTTGGTATTTTTACGATTTCTTTTAGATCTGTCTTATATCTGTGTATATCATGAAGCTTTTTACATGTTTTCTTCAAAAACCTTTCAATTGTAAGCGATCTTTCGTCTCAAAATTAGGGTTTCATAACTCCTCTTTAAAAAAAATGATTTTTCTTCTGTTTTAATATCATTCTATGATTCAATGATTTACTCAGAGTTTTCTTTTCATTTTTTGACTTACAATGTTGAAAACCCTAGGTTTTCCCCTAACTATGAGTGTGTCTTTAATCGATATGTTTATTTAAATGCATGAACTCTTATTTCTCATAAATGTTTAAGCTTTATGTGATTTTACCCTGTTTTTGCTTATTAGGGTTCCTGACGATGTTCTCTTTGCTTATATCATGTTCAATGTTACTGCTTTGTCTCTAAACCTGTGTGATTTTGCTACCATAGTAACTAGGGTTTCAAATCTCTGATTCCCATTGTTCGTTTAAATGTGTGCTAGCCTCGAATCTCTGATTCTATGTGATTCTTTACCTTGCTATGCTTTTGCTTGCCTATTATTTGCCTAACTGATTTTGTTCCTGTTCGAATCCCTAACTCTCTGCAACTTTACCTTGTTTGCACCCCTGATTCCTGGAGATTTGAAAAGCCTTACTTATTTCTTATGAGATGTTCTTACTGACTTCCGACTTTATTTTCTTACCTTGTTACATAATTGATTAACTGTTAATTGATTACTATTTCCTTAAGTGATATCTTCTGAACCTAGTCTCAATTGTATACTTGGATTGGGGTGAAATTGTTTCCTTATATGTCACAGGCACAAGAACTTTCCTTAATTGTTATTTTACCTACTAGCCGTTTGAGTTTAACCCCTTCAATGAAGGGATAACTAATTGCCTGTTGTACTTACACTGTTCTTATATTCCTCTAAGCTATATATGGTCCTTTCCTTATTTAATACTCACCATGTGAATCACTCCCTTAAATACAGGGATACTTGTACTAATTGGGTACTGGTTGATATTCAGTCGCACAATCACTGGTTAATTCTGATTTTTTTCCTTATTTTTCATCATGCTTTCAAACTATATATATACTCTATTCATTCATTACAGAGACACACAGAGATAGATGAATTTGTGCACTCTCTTTCACAACTCAACTTGCTCTCTCCCTATTCTCTTTTCTGTGCTACTTGTTACTATTCTAAGTTAGCCGGCTGCAAGCCAAGGCTGACTATTGTGTATCTCTTACTGCCTGTTTGTGTTACTGCTTTCTTCATCATACTGGTATGTCCTAGTTTATATTTTTCAGTCCTCAAAACAACATGTTTCCATTACTGTTATGATCCCTGAAGTTTCTCATCTATGCTTTACTGGTTATTCTGATTGCCAACATGTAATTATGACTTCATGTTATGTCTAGTTTAGCTTGTTTGATATCCTGCCTTAATGTAAACCTTTCTGTTCATGTTTGGTACATTAGTTTGGTAGACCTTCTTGTATTTGATCCTATCATGTACCCCTATGCTTTTCTGTGTCCCTAATCCCCTGAATCTTTAAAGATCCTTAACTGTATGCTATTTACTACATGCTGGCCATCATGTAATCTATGTGTTCCCAACCCCTGCTATCCCTGTGTGAGAACTTGGATGATGAACCTAACTTGGTTCTTAGTATGGTGCTGAATATGTTTGGTTTCTCCTCTGTTCTTCTAGGCTGTCTTATTGAGATTACTTTCTCCTGGTTTTTTACAAAACTGTTTCAAGTAATCTTTATGAGCTGTTCCTACTTATCCTTTTCAAAAACTATTCAAAAACTTGTTTTAAAACTATTCTCTTAGATTCCTTTAAACTATGAGCACTTCCACTATACTCTTAGACAATAGGTTCTGCCCCTTTTGTGTGAGCATTGCTTAGGGACCCTTGAGCTCTCTCTGAACTTTGACACACAAGAGTTGGATCTTCCACACTGCACCTACTCCGTCTTGGTTGTGAAATCTTGGTGTGAGCACTGCCTGGGATCCTCTGAGATCCTTATGGAACTCTGACACGCCCGGATTATGTGAAAGGCTGTGAAATACCACTTGGAATTGGGAGTTCTGGAGATTTGGGCCTATTGCTGGCTCCCTATAGTATAACTTCTTAATTTTCTTATTTATGTAATTCATGCAACATTGGTCTGTAATAACTTATTGTAAACAAATATTGGGGATGGATAGTGGAAAAGAGGAAGGGTAGCTGCACATTCTATAGATATCAAAGGGTAGAAATCATGCTTAGGTTTACATTTCCTATTTACACAATAGAAGCCATGTCTTGGAGCAATGTGTGCAAAATCATGCATTAGATACCAGGTTCCTTAGGCACCATGCATATTTTCAGCATTCATGGCATACTGCTTTAGCATTTTATCTTGCTTCATAACTGTCACTTAGAGATCCTGTGTTAGGACAAATACGTTAATGATTTGGTCGTTTCTTTAACCATGCTTCATATTGCCTATCACTCAGAGATCCTGTCTTTAGGATAACATTAATAATCTGTTACTCCAATATCTCTTGCAACTATGATTAAATACTGTGATTACCGCGCCTTTAGAAATCATGTTTAGGATCTTGCATACGCATCATTCTGCCTCTTTATTGTGCATTTAGAAAATCATGTTTAGGAATTCTGCACATGCATCTCTACCTACGCATTAGATATCTTGTTATAAGATCATATCCTCTTAGCTACACCTAGCCTAATTACTGTTGTGTAATAAGTATAAACAAATCTCACCCAGTTCTTCTAAAGGAAAACTGATAATGCCCTTTTACAATTCTGGACACCTAAAACAGTATGTTTACTAATGCTACCTGAACAATCTTCTGTAATAACTGGTACGCCTAGGCAAGCCTTAGGTGCTAAATTTGTTAAAACTGGAAATATACTCTTTTACACTTGCTGCCCGTCTATTAACAAGTTAAAATCAATAAGCAGAAAATGATAAAATGTCTTCTCTGGACTCATTAATAAAACTGCCTCATTATCACATTCTCGCCTAGATATCATGCTTTAGAATTCTGAAGTTAACAAGCCCCTTTATTTGTGTTTGAGCCGTGCTAATTATGTGCATAATCTGCGGAGGAATATTTGAGCCCCATATCTGCTTCTATGTGTTTTCCCTTAATTGCAGTCCTACTTGTTTTGTCTGTTGTTCTAGAACCTTTACCTTTAAACCTGAGGGTCAGCCTAGTACCTCCCTTTTAGGATAGTAATCCTAATCTCCTCCGGGACTGATAGGATTGGACGGGTAATAGAACGCAATAGTGTTCGTGACCAACACGCGCTTTAATTACATTCGCGGGGTGAGAAAGGGTAGAATATGGATATTATGATCGGTGCGCTAATACCACGTGTAGCCCCTCTTTGAAGAGTGTCTATCGGGTATTGCATTGATGTGATTCATATTGTTTTAAACCTAGGATGTCTTTTCTATCCATCAGTTCTTTCAAAAAATTTAATAACTTCAAGGTTTATTTGAAATCCCCTCTTATTTAAGCCTTTACTTGTTATTTGCTTATTGTACAAATTCACGAAAACTATTTGGCCGGGAACCACATTTGTGGATCTTGAGGGTGCCTAACACCTTCCCCTTGGGATAACTTCAAGCCCTTACCCAATCTCTGGTGACGCAAAGTAGTTTCATGAGTTAATTACTCTAGGTGTCCTAACGCACCTTAAAAATCGTTAGGTGGAGACTCTTCTCTTTTTAATAACCCTTCCTTTAAAGGAGTTGTCCAAAAATGTCATAAACTCGATCTCCGCTAAAAGGAAAAGGGGGCGCGACAGCATGGCGACTCTGCTGGGGATCATACCAAGGCTTTTAGCATTACAAATTGTTCCGTGAATTTGTACTTTTAATTTTATTTAATACTCGCATATTTCCTTTTCTTTGTTACATGCCATTAATTATTTACTTCTTTCAAGTATTTATTTCACATGAACAAAACTGCATGTCTCTTTGTTTTCTTTTTGCAAATTCTTTCAATCATAATTGTTGTATTTACCGCTTTCCTTAACGTGCAAATACATGACTATCTGTTTAAATGCTTATTTATTGCATATCATGCTTAACATTCATACTCCACTCGTGCCAAACAAAATACTATAGCAACTCTTACAATGAGTGGTTTCGCTCTTCTTATATTATCACCCCTTAAATTCGGAAAGGCATATTTGCGGTAAAACTAGTCGATCAATGGTGCACTCAACAGTTCCGTGCCTTCCCCCTTGAGTTGTCCGCTCAAGGGTACCAGTCTAAAACCCCATAGAAACCCTACTCCGTTATACTGTTGCATGCATCATGGTCAAATCTAGCCAGCCTAACGTGTTGTCCGCACAATAGCCTTTAAGATAGCCTTGTCCAAAGTCCACTGGGTTTCCCTAAACCCAAACGGACACCATCACGTTATGTGAATTTATTTGGAGAACTAAATGCTTCCTACTAATTATTGATGTTAAATAGTTGAGTCCGGTGGGGGTAAGAGCCTAACCTTATTTGCTTTGCAAAAAATGAGGCACGAAATCCCCAGATTCGGTATGGTCTCCAATATTCACCCAAGACTGCTAAGAGTGTGGGAGGACCTCCATTCTTGTGACAAACTTATCGTCAGAAAACACCTGGGTAATCTACCATCCCTCCTAGAAATCCAGCCAAACAAAATGGTGATAGAGGCTGCCACTTAGTGTGGGAACATTGAAATGACTCCTTTGTTGGAAGAAATAGGGGGACTGTCTAACTTAGTGTGGGAAAATCCGGGGTTGCTAATGCCTGAGAACCGCACAGGCAGAGGTCTCCTCATGATGATGGGTCTGAAGAAGAATCTGGAATGTGTATGTCTGAGGGATTCATACATTCCTTTCGACTATTTATATGAAAGGTACGGTCACAGCAAATCCTACCGCACCTACCAGGATGAGTTCGCTATCACTTCTCTGGGGCACATCCATCGCCGAGTGTTCGTGTTTATGGTATGCTTTTTGGGTCTGATTGTGTTCCCAATGAAGAAGGAAAGGATTCATACTAGGTTTGCCATGGTAACTAAGACACTAATGGAAGGAATAGACGGGTAAAACTTCAGCATTGTGACCATGATCATTGCAGACATATATCGGGCCTTTGAAATGTGTCAAAAAGGAGCAAAGCATTTCGAAGGTTGCAACTTATTACTCCAACTCTGGCTCATGGAACATCTTCAAAAAGGCGAATACCGATAAGACATCCATCAAAGGATTTGGGACGACCACATCGCTTTCCATCACCCAAAGCGAATGAATTATATTCCCGACATGTTCGCTCAGCCTGAGAACGCCGAGCGATGGGTCGAGCTTTTTGGTAACCTGACTGAGGAACATATTCAATGGATGTTTGAGTGGTTCCTGACATACCAATTTATCTTTTGATCCCGAGATGTTTCTTTCCTAATACTGATCGGTCTAAGGGGGACATACCCTTACGCCCATCTCCGAGTCATGAGGCAAGCAGGTAGGAAGCAGGTCATACCCAGGGTCGAGAAAATGAGCCATCTTCGAGCAATGACAGCCCTCATAAATGCCAAACTCAGCACCTATGGCACTGCAAGATTATGCTTGAGAAGAATACCATCGAGCCAGACAGGTATCACGTCGGTTGTACCCCTTTCCATCTTGGTTGGTTAGAAGAAGATCTGGGTGGTCAAATCAAGCCAGGGTTCATTCGAGGTCACGAGGTTATAGATGAATGGGCTGAAGCATAAGTTAAGTTCAACCAGCTGCGCAAAAGGATTCGCGAATGTGAGGATGATCATCACAAGATACATGAGTCCAACAAAAAGTTGACCGAGGAGTGGAAATATATGACCGTCAGCACTAACAAGAGGCTGGGATACTTAGAACGAGGTATAGTAGAGCTGGAGGAGAAATTCATCAAAAGCATCGAGACTTTCCAAAACGCTGAGGGAGCTGAAGGGGGATATCTATCCAGAACTTACCTATTGCTGGGTCTTCGCGAGTTGGGAAAGCTGATCGAGGGAAGCAGGAATGCCGTCTGGGGAATGTCCTTCTGGGACCCAGTAGATAGGGGTGTTTTCTTTTATCTTCTTTGTTGATGTAATAAGTCCAAATTGTCATTAGTGACTTTTATCTTCCGTTATTTAGAGTCGTTTTGAGATTTGCCTATTTTTCTTATCAATAAAATGAGGCATTTAGCACTTTAAGTTCTCCAAATCAATCTGTCTCTAGGCCTACCTTGGGCACAAAGAGGTTCCCAACTTAGGACACGTTTTACATTCCTGCATTTTGTGTTTAAATACCGTAATATTCTTTTTCATAATCCTCGATGACTTGGTTACCTTTTTGTTTTTATTTCTTTTATTATTATTCCCCTCCCCAAAGGTTAGTTCGTGCATTCTGGCATCATCAGCCTATCGCACAAGATCCAAGGGGCCTCCACCTACTCCTCCTCCTAGTCCTCCCAAAGGTAGAGACAAAGGCAAAAGAAAGATGGCAGAATCCAGCGGTATCAGGAAGGAAAATACGGTTGAACAGGTAGAGGCCACTAATGGCCGAGGTATTCAGGTCTTGCATGAGAATATGTCACAACTGGAACAAAAATTGCTGAAGTTTCAAGAAGAACTCAACCAGGTCCGGAATTCGGACAATCTGTCATTTTCCCTCAACGTTCCAGACGTCAACTTTCCAAATGATCAGAACCCTACACCTCCACATAATATCCCAAGACAGCAGAATCACCCTGCACCTCATCATCACACCGCTCCCCCAAAGAACACTCCCGGCACAGTGCAATGCCTACCACAACACTCCAACACTCATCCCCGAGCCTCAAAACCCTACGAAGAACCATGTCCACACCTACAACAATCCCATCTATGTGGAAACTGTGACCCACACCACTCCGCCTGTCACACATATATCCGAGTCTGACAGAAAAGATTTGCTTATCAAAAACCTGGCCGAGGAGCTTAGGAAGCTAACTAGCCAAGTTCAAGATGTTGAAGGAACCAAGGGAAGCGAAGGGTTGAATTATGAAGACCTTTGTATACAACCTGATGTCGAATTGCCCGAGGGGTACAAACCTCCGAAGTTCGAAATGTTTGACGGTACTGGTGATCCGAGGGTCCATCTGAGGACCTATTGTGACAAAATTGGTCGGCGTAGGAAAGGATGAAAGAGTCCACATGAAGTTGTTCATGAGGAGTTTGAAGGGAGATGCACTGTCTTGGTACATCATCCAAGACCCCAAGAAATGGTCAAACTGGGTAGGTATGGCAACAGACTTCGTGGACAGGTTTAGATTCAATACAGAGAACGCACTAGATGTATTCTACATTCAAAACCTGGAAAAAAAAAACCACAGAAACCTTTCGCGAGTATGCTACTCGTTGGAGATCTGAAGCTGATAAAGTCAGACCGGCTCTAGAGGAGGAGCAGATGAACAAGTTCTTTGTCCGGGCTCAGGACCCGCAGTATTATGAACGGATAATGATGGTTGAAGGCCACAAGTTCTCTGACATTATCAAATTGGGAGAGCGAATTGAAGAAAGTATCAAGAATGGTATGGTTACAAATTTTGAAGCTTTGCAAGCCACTAACAAGGCTTTACAGTCAGGTGGTGTGTCTAAGAAGAGGAACGTGGGAGCTGTAATGGTTGCACAAAGAGCAAAATCTCCACTAAAATACCAAATTTATCCAACCCATCCATTCACATAAAAGTCAACCCCGAATTACCAAGCACCCTCACCTTCTTACCAAGCTCCACCACCCACATACCAATCTCCACCATCCACGTATCAACCCACCTCACCTAGATACTCCCAACCCGCTCCCGTCTTCCATACTTGTAATTCCCAGCCATCTCATTACCAATCACCACCTACCCATCAAAACTTCCCTAGGCCTCGTCCTAACTTTGATCGTCGCCCTCCAAAATAATACAGCACCATAGCCGAGCCCATTGACCAATTGTATGAAAATCTCAAAGCTACTGGTTACTTCACACCTATCCCTGCTGCCACCCCTGAGAACCCTTTTTAGTGGGTTAACCCAAACAAATCCTGTGCATACCTTTCCGGCATGAAAGGACACACCATCGAAGAATGCCGCTCTTTGAAGGACAAGATACAGGCTCTCATTGACAACAAGCTTATTGTGGCAAAAGACCCCACTCCAAACGCCCCCAACCATCCTTTGCCAGACCATAAGGATGGAGGTATCCATATGATTAAGATAGAAAATGATTGGGATCCGGAGGGATCAATCGGGTTGATCGCAGAAGGCGATGATCCAAAGAAACCATCAGTCACCCTCAACCTAATCATAGTCCAGATTCAACCATCTGGGGATGTTGAGGTAAATATTTCTGTACCACTTGAGTTAGAAGCAACGCCACCTGCAAAGACACCAGTGCAGATTGAAGTTGAGTTTGTATCTCCGACAAATGCACTCGCACCATTTGAGGTTGTAGTGTTGCCACCCAAGGCACATGTTCCATTCGAAGTAAGGATAGCCGCACCAATTCCAGTGGAGATGTCGACCACGCCACCTTTCTACTCGAACGCTATCCCTTGGGACTATATTGCCGAGGCGAGAAGGAAAGACAAGAGTAGGTCTGAGGAAGCTGTCGCATCACAAGGTATGATGAGAAATGGTAGAGTCTATACTCCTGAACATCTAGCCGAATCGAGCAAGCAGGCTGCCAACCGGCCACCCATTATTGAAACAGGTCCAGATGACCTTTGGAGGAAAGTACATGCTAAGGAGTATTCAGTCATCGACCAGCTGAACAAGACACCAGCACAAATATCCATCCTCTCTTTGCTACAGAATTTCGAGACGCACTGAAGTGCTCTGTTGAAGGTGTTGAGTGAACCGTATGTACCAAACAACATCACTAGCGGGAAAATGGCCAATATGGTGGGCCAAGTGTTGGAGAGTCACAAGATTACCTTCCATGAAGATGAGTTACCACCTGAGGGATTGGGACACAACAAACCGCTGCACAACACCGTGCAATGTGAATATCATTTCATCACGAGGATCTTGATAGATGGAGGTTCCAGTCATAACATTTGTCCGTTGATAACACTCAAGAAACTAGGTAAAGGACTACATGAGATAAGAGAGGGAGCGATCAACGTAAAAGCCTTCGATGGTTATCAAAGGTCTACTATTGGGGATATTAGTCTATGCCTACAGTGGGACCAACTTGGTTCGAGGTGGACTTTCAGGTGATAGACGTGCCGGCATATTACAATCTATTGTTAGGGCGACCCTAGATCCATGTTGCTGGGGCCGTAGCGTCAACACTGCATCAGACGATAAAATTCGAGTGGAACCACCAAGAGGTAATTATTCACGGCGACGGTAGCAAACATATTTATGGTCGCCAAACCATCCCGGTCATTGAAGGAAGAAGAACCTTGAGCGGGCCAAGACAAGGACAAGTGGTAGGATAGCAAGATTGAGAGCATCCTGAACTGGAGAGGATATGAGCCAGGCAAAGGGCTCGGTAAGAACCTCCAAGGGATCACGAAGCCCATCAAGCTCAAGAAACATGGTACTACTTTCGGTCTGGGGTATGAATACACCTAGAAAGAATTCAACGACTGGTCACCACCACGGCGCGGTCCCTACTACCCTTTGGAGCAGCCAATACCTCATCTGGAACAGACTTTCAAGCAGGCCGACATTATCTATGGATCAGACGAGGAGGAAGCACTTGCAGCAATGAGGAATTTGTTCCTGGAGGACGATGACATTGATTGCTGTGTTGTTCTCGAGGAGGAGGGGGAGGAAGGCCCTTCAATACAGGCAGTTAGCAAGGGAACATCTCTCAAGAACTGGTCTATCAGGACGACCAAAGCCCGACGAGCCTCGGGGTAGCAAGGCTAAAAATCAAGCATTACTTACTGTTTTATTTACTAAATGATTTTCCCTTTTCTGCATTTTCAACTCCTGCAATAAGATCTTCAATGTTCAAAACAGATATTCAATTTATCAAAGCATTTCCTAATTTCTTTTATGAATCCAATATTTATTGCTACTGTTTTCTCTCACTATTTTATCTATACAACATTACTCTTACTTGTCTTGATAAATCGATGACTGTGACATGCAATGAGACAACGTAGCAAACAGACATTGATTCAGATGAAGACGATATACCCGATGAGATTGTTAAAGAGGTCGAAAACTTTGAAAACAGACCTAAGTCCAACCTGGACGAAACTGAGGTTATCAATCTAGGAGATTTAGTGAACGTCAAGGAAGCACGCATCAGCATTCATTTATCACCTTCAGAGAAGAAAGAATACACTGAATTCCTAAATGAGTATGAAGACATATTCTCCTGGTCTTATGATGACATGACCAGTCTAAGTACGTCTATTGTGGTTCACAAATTGCCGACCAATTCAACGTGTCCACAAGCTCATAAAGTTCAAGCCTGACATGTGTTTGAAAATCAAAGAAGAAGTTACCAAGCAGATCAACGCCAAAGTCCTCCGGATGGTTGAATACCCGACATGGTTAGCCAACATTGTACCTGTGCCGAAGAAAGACGAGAAGGTCAGAGTCTGTGTCGACTACCGGGATCTCAACCGGGCCAGTCCGAAAGATGACTTCCCCTTGCCAAACATACACATTCTAATTGCAAAATGTGCCAAGCATGAATTACAGTCATTTGTGGATTGCTTCGCTGGTTATCATCAAATTTGGATGGACGAAGAAGATGCTGAGAAAACGGCGTTCATTACACCCTAGGGAGTGTACTGTTACAAGATGATGTCGTTCGGCCTAAAGAATGCAGGGGCCACCTACATGAGGTCTATGACCACCATATTTCATGACATGATTCACAAGGAGATCGAGGTATATGTGGATGACATCATTATCAAATCCAAGAAAGTTGCTGACCACATAAAGGATTTGAGGAAGTTCTTCAACAGGTTGTGAAAATACAATCTGAAGCTGAACCCCGTGAAGTGTGCATTCAGGGTTCCTGCTGGGAAGTTGCTGGGATTCATGTTCAGCCATCGGGGAATAGAATTGGATCCGTCAAAGGTCAAAGACATTCAGGAACTACCACCACCAAAGAACAAAAATGATGTTATGAGCTTCTTTGGGAGGCTTAATTATATCAGCCGATTCATAACACAATCTACAGTCATCTGTGAGCCGATCTTCAAGATGCTGAAGAAGGATGCCGCAACTAAGTGGACCGAGGATTGTCAAAAGGCTTTCGACAGAATCAAAGAGTATTTGTCAACACCGTCGGTCTTGTTACCACCTGAGCCAGGTAGACCCCTGCTACTCTACCTTGCCGTACTAGATGGAGCTTTCATTTGCGTTCTTGGGAAACATGATGAAACAGGGAGAAAGAGCAAGCCATTTACTATCTCAGCAAGAAGTTCACTCTGTACGAGGCCCGGTATTCTTTATTGGAACGCACGTGCTACACTTTGACTTGGGTCGCACAGAAGCTGAGGCCCTACTTCTGTGCCTACACGACATATCTCATATCAAGGATGGATCCATTGAAGTACATATTTTAAAAGCCCATGCCCACTGGCAAGCTAGCCAAGTGGAAAATACTGCTGAGCGAGTTTGACATTATCTATGTAACTCAAAAGGCGGTCAAGGGATAGGCATTGGCAGACCATCTTGCTGAGAATCCCGTGGACGGAGAATATGAACCCCTGAAAACGTATTTTTCCGATCAAGAGGTATCATTCGTAGGAGAAGACATTGCAGAATCCTACGATGGTTGGAGGATGTTCTTTGATGGAGCAGCAAACTTCAAAGGAGTTGGCATTGGAGCCTTCCTAATATCAGAAACTGGTCAGAACTATCCAGTATCCGCAAAACTCATATTTCCCTGTACCAACAACATGGCTAAATATGAGGCCTGCATCTTAGGACTCAACATGGCCATTGACATGAACGTCCAAGAGCTGTTAGTGATTGGTGACTTGGACTTATTGGTACATCAGTTACAATGAGAATGGGAAACCAAGAATTCCAAGATACTATCCTATTTGCATCATGTTCAGGAGTTGAGAAAGAGGTTCACAAAGGTAGAAACCGGCATGTCCCCAGAATCCAGAATGAGTTCGCCGATGCTTTGGATACTTTGTCCTCAATGATCTAGCATCCGGACAAAAATTTCATTGACCCTATTCTGGTGAAGATCCACATTCAGCCAGCTTACTTTGCCCACGTCGAAGAAAAAGCGGACGGAAATCCTTGGTTCCATGATATCAAGGAATACTTGGAAAAAGGAGAATACCCGGAGCTTGCAAATGCCACTCAGAAACGCACACTTCAGAGATTGTCTAACAATTTCTTTCATAGCGGAGGAATTCTGTACATGAGAAATCCCGACTTGGGATTATTAAGGTGTGTCGATGCAAAAGAAGCATCAAAACTACCAGAAGAAATTCATATTGGGGCCTGCGGTCCACATATGAATGGGTTTGTATTAGCAAATAAGATACTCCGAGCTGGTTACTTCTGGATGACTATGGAAACTGACTGCATCCAGTACATACAAAAATGCCACCGCTGTCAGATACATGGAGATATGATAAAGGTACCTCCGAGTGAGCTTAATGCAATAAGTTCCCCGTGGCCGTTCGCCGCTTGGGGCATGGACGTCATTGGACCGATCGAGTCTGCCACCTCTAACAGACACAGGTTCATTCTGGTTGCCATTGATTACTTTACTAAATGGGTCGAAGCAGCCTCCTACAAAGCGGTTACTAAGAAAGTTGTGGCCGATTTCGTCCGCGATCGCATTGTTAGCCGGTTCGGAGTGCCAGAAGCAGTCATCACCGATAATGGTTCCAATCTCAACAGTGGCTTAATGAAATATATGTGCGAAACTTTCAACATCAAACACAAGAATTCCACATCCTATCGACCTCAAATGAATGGAGCCGTAGAGGCCACCAACAAAAACATCAAGAAGATACTAAGGAAGATAGTAGAAAGGCACAAGCAGTGGCACGAGAAGTTGTCATTCGCCTTATTGGGATATCGCACCGCGATCCGCACATCAACTGGGGCAACTCCCTCTCTGCCGGTCTACTTTACAGAGGTTGTTATTCCTGCTAAAGTCAAAATTCCATCTCTGAGAATTATACAAGAAGTTGAGCTCAGCGACGCAGAATGGGTAAGGAACCGTTATGAGCAACTAGCTCTCATAGACGGGAAAAGAATGAATGCGGTTTGTCATGGTCATCTATATCAGAACAGAATGACCAGAGCCTTCAACAAAAAAAGTCAAGCCGAGACGATTCACACCAGGGCAGCTGGTGCTAAAGAAAATCTTTCCACATCAAGACGAAACCAAAGGGAAGTTCTCTCCCAACTGGCAGGGTCCGTACATGGTTCACAGAGTACTGACAGGAGGAGCACTTATACTTGCAGAAATGGACGGAAAGGTTTGGCCAAAACCAATCAATTCAGATGCAGTCAAACGCTACTATGTGTAAGTCTTTATGCTTTTGTCAACAATGTAAATTGAACTACGCCTGACCTGATTCCCCGTTAAGAGGGGATACGTAGGCAGCCCTATGGGTTCGGTCACAATTCAATAAAAATCTCATTTCTCCCCACAATTGGAAACTGAGCCAGAATTTTGAGGAGGACCCTCAAAATTCTGAAGCTAGTTCAGCCGATCGCCACATGAGCAACATTCAGAAGTATCCACCCATCAAACTGGGGAAGAATTTTGAAGAGGATCCTCAAAATTCCGTAGCAGGAGAGGTTGCAATGTCTCAAATCGCGTTACGATCATCGGTTCATCTAAAACTATTTAGATTATACGCTTAAATTATACTTTTACAAAATCGTGCATATTTATTTTTGAAACAGCTTGTTTAGCAAACACTACCCTAATGATACAGACAATATCATCGTCAAGGGGGCGAGTCAAGTAAAGCCAGCTGGAATGTGAACTAACCTTTCCCCTTACAGAACTCACGATTTTTCTTTGGATACAGGCACAAAGATTGCAAAGGCCCCAAAAACATACCATCCTCCCGAAGGACATATATTGCTCAAAGACACGCTTCTCAAACTCGTCGCACATGCCGACATTCATTATCAGCACAAACGATGCTTCAATTATCACAATACTCGCAACAATCACAGTGCCACAATTTATCACCAACTAAGAATTCCTACTAGCATTTTATTTCTTGCATAAGGCTACCATTCTGCCTTCCGAGGTTAAACTCTACCTCCATCTGCATTTTACTTCTTGCATAAGGCTACCATTCTGCCTTCCGAGACTAAACGTTGTCTCCATCTGCATCTGCATTCTTGCATAAGGCTACCTTTCTGCCTTCCGAGACTAAACATTGTCTCCATCTGCATTGCATGAGGCTACTATTCTGCCTTCCAACTTGCATAAGGCTACCATTCTACCTTCCAAGACTAAACGATGTCTCCATTTGCATTGCATAAGGCTACCATTCTGCCTTTCGAGACTAAACGTTGTCTCCATCTGCATTTATATCTTGCATAAGGCTACCTTTCTGCCTTCCGAGACTAAACGATGTCTCCATCTGCATTTACATCTTGCATAAGGCTACCTTTCTGCCTTCCGAGGTTAATCTCTACTTCCATTCGCATTTTGCATAAGGCTACCATTCTGCCTTTCGATACTAAGCTCTGTCTCTGTCTATATTTCGGTTCCTGCATAAGGCTACCTTTCTGCCTTCCGAGGCTAAACGCTGCCTCCATTTACCTGTCAAAGCAACTATTGTCTCTATCATTATTTACTCCGCTTCCTTTCGAGCTGAACTCTGCCCCTTTAATTCGCAAGACTAAGCTCTGTCTTGTTAGCATCATACTGTTGCATCTTCATGGGCTGAAATATCGCCAACCTATCCAAAGGCGTTATCGTTCAGAGGCACCAGCTTCATGACCCGAGAACACCATGTCATGGCCCGAGAATCTCTTTTATCAGTTTGCATATCATTATTAAAGGGAATCATGGTTCGGAGGCACCATTTTCATGTCCTGAGAACATCATTTCATGGCTTGCGAATCCTGCATCAAGCAATTCATGGCCCAGGGCATCATGGTCTAAAGACGTCATCCTTAACCGTCCAAAAGACAACATTCATAGTCCAATGGGAATCTGCATCATGTTTAAATTACGCACAATATATGCTTGTTATTCATTTGCAGGTAATCCGGCTAGCGACAGCCATCCAGGCAGGAGCGGTCCCGCTCCAGTTCCCCTAACAACTCCGTAAGCCATTTGTTCACCCTACCTTGCACCTTGCATCCGTTCTTGCAAAACCTCATCGGTGCACTGCACCGATGACTCCTAAACTACATACGGCCTGATTCCTGTAAAACCAGGGATAGGTAGGTAGCTAACCAGGGTGCGGCCTCAGTCTTTCGAACCATTTCTACTCGGTCAAAATTGGCCATCATATCTTTACCCGACTACTCTTTCATCCTTCTCGGGTAAAGAGGGGCAGCTGTTGATACCCATTTTTTCCTCAAAACTGTTTTCAAACCTACATATTACTTTTAAGATCACTTTTAATGTGAGTGGTATTTTTCCACTTTTTTTTATCAACTCATTTTCTATTTATTTAAGTATTTTTGTAGTCAACAATTATTCGTAAATTATGTTATAAATAATTTCAAAAATGTTTCCCAGCTCAATATATCATTTGTAATCCTGTTTAATTCTATCAGGATTTAATTATTTCGCAAATTAACTAATTAGGCACTATTTAACTATAATTATACAATTTTTGCAACTACGGCCTAATTGCGCATTCATGCTATTTTAATTCGATAATTAATCATTTTTATACTCTTATATTATCTTATTACCTTAATTTTCATTTATGCAGCATTAATTTCATTTTTATACAATTATTACCTATTCTTGTTAATTATTTAACTAATTTTAATGGGTTTTTAATAATTAGCCATATTTATTTAAATTCTAGCCTAATATTAACCCAACCCATCAGATGTTTAAAAACCCAATTCCATACCTAGCCTAAATCAATTCCATACCCGGACCAACCCCGGATCTATCTGAGTCGTTGATCAAATTAGATCAACGACCCAGATTCCACCTTCCATAATTAACTAAGACCTACCCCCCCCCCCTCCGACCTCTCATTTTCCTGGTCTCTCATTCTCTCTCTATATCTCTCTAGTTCTCTCCGGTTCTCTCTAGAACCTTCCCTTGCCTCCCTCCTCCGATGAAGTTGTTCGTCTTCTCTGGCTAGTTCCTTCGCCGGAAACTATGGTCTCCCATCATCTCCTAGTTACTGCTTCACCCTACACCAGTCTAATGACACCCTAAGGCCCTCAGGTGAACCTTGAGCGGTTCAACTCCTACCCATGGTCCCTCATGCCATCTTCCGGCCTCCTTCGGCCGCCTGAGTAAGAGCCATGACTTTTCCGGCTAACGCCGATGACATCTTTAAGGTTTTTCTTGTTTCTCTGGGCTCTCTGAAACCCTAACTCCTGGTATTTTTACGATTTCTTTTAGATCTGTCTTAGATCTATGTATATCATGAAGCTTTTTACATATTTTCTTCGAAAACCTTCATATTCTAAGCGATCTTTCATCTCAAAATTAGGGTTTCATAACCCCTCTTTAAAAACAACAATTTTGCTTCTCTTTTAATATCATTCTATGATTCAATGATTTACTCGGAGTTCTCTTTTCATTTTTTGACTTACAATGCTAAAAACCCTAGGTTTCCCCCTAATTATGAGTCTGTCTTTAACTGATATATTTGTTTAAATGAATGAACTCTTATTTCTCATAAATGTTTAAGCTTTCTGTGATTTTACCCTGTTTTTTCTCATAACTATGTTCTCTTTGCTTATATCATGTTCAATGTTAGTGCTTTATCTCTAAACCTGTGTGATTTTGCTACTATAGTCGCTAGGGTTTCAACTCTCTGATTCCCATTGTTCGTTAAATGTGTTCTAGCCTCGAATCTCTGATTTTATGTGATTCTTTACCTTGCTATGCTTTTGCTTGCCTATTATTTGCCTAGCTGATTTTGTTCCTGTTCGAATCCCTAACTCTCTGCAACTTTACCTTGTTTGCACCCCTGATTCCTGGAGATTTGAAAAGCCTTACTTATTTCTTATGAGATGTTCTTACTGACTTCCGACTTTATTTTCTTACCTTGTTACATAATTGATTAACTGTTAATTGATTACTATTTCCTTAAGTGATATCTTCTGAACCTAGTCTCAATTGTATACTTGAATTGGGGTGAAATTGTTTCCTTATATGTCATAGGCATAAGAACTTTCCTTAATTGTTATTTTACCTACTAGCCGTTTGAGTTTAACCCCTTCAATGAAGGGATACCTAATTGCCTGTTGTACTTACACAATTCATATATTCCTCTAAGCTATATATGGTCCTGGTCCTTTCCTTATTTAATACTCACCGTGTGAATCACTCCCTTAAATATAGGGATACTTGTACTAATTGGGTACTGGTTGATATTCAGTCCCACAATCACTGGTTAATTTTGATTTTCCCCTTATTTTTCATCAAGCTTTCAAACTATATATATACTTTATTCATTCGTTACACAGACACACAGAGATAGACTAATCTGTGCACTCTCTTTCAAAACTCAACTTGCTCTCTCCCTATTCTCTTTTCTGTGCTACTTGTTACTATTCAAACTAGCCGGCTGCAAGCCAAGGATGACTATTGTATATCTCCTACTGCCTGTTTTTGTTACAACTTTCTTCATCATACTGGTATGTCCTAGTTTTTATTTTTCAGTCCTCAAAACTACATGTTTCCATTACTGTTATGATCCCTAAAGTTTCTCATCTATGCTTTACTGGTTCTTCTGATTGCCAACATGTAATTATGACCTCATGTTATGTCTAGTTTAGCTTGTTTGATATCCTGCCTTAATGTAAACATTTCTGTTCATGTTTGGTACATTAGTTTGGTAGACCTTCTTGTATTTGATCCCGTCCTGTACCCCTATGCTTTACTGTGTTCCTAATCCCCTGAATCTTTAAGGATCCTTAACTGTATGCTATTTACTACATCCTGGCCATCATGTAATCTATGTGTTCCCAACCCCTGCTATCCCTGTGTGAGAACTTGGATGCTGAACCTAACTTGGTTCTTTGTATGGTGCTGAATATATTTGGTTTCTCCTCTGTTCTTCTAGGCTGTCTTATTGAGATTACTTTCTCGTGGTTTTTTACAAAACTGTTTCAATCAATCTTTCTAAACTGTTCCTACTTATCCTTTTTCAAAACTATGCAAAAACTTGTTTTAAAACTATTCTCTTAGATTCCTTTAAACTATGAGCACTTCCACTATACTCTTAGACAATATGTTCTGCGCCTTTTGTGTGAGCATTGCTTAGGGACCCTTGAGCTCCCTCTGAACTTTGACACACAAGAGCTGGCTCTTCCACACTGCACTTACTCCGTCTTGGCTGTGAAATCTGGGTGTGAGCACTGCCCGGGATCCTCTGAGATCCTTATGGAACTCTAACACACCCAGATTATGTGAAAGGCTGTGAAATACCACTTGGCATGGGGAGTTCTGGAGGACTATTGGTAGGCTCCCTATAGTATAACTTCTTAATTTTCTTATTTATGTAATTTATGCAACATTGGTCTGTAATAACTTATTGTAAACAAATATTGGGGATGGATAGTGGAAAATAGGAAGGGTAGTTGCACATGCTATAGATATCAAAGGGTAGAAATCATGCTTAGGTTTACATTTCCTATTTACGCAATAGAAGCCATGTATAGGACCAATGTGTGAAAAATCATGCATTAGATACCAGGTTCCTTAGGCACCATGCATATTTTCAGCATTCATGGTATACTGCTTCAGCATGTTATCTTGCATCATGACTGTCGCTTAGAGATCCTGTGTTAGGACAAATACACTATCGTTTCTTTAACCATGCTTTATATTGCCTATCACTCAGAGATCCTGTCTTTAGGAGGCTTACCCGAGCTGACAGCTCGAGCCGAGGGAGGGTAGCGTACCGGGAATACAAAAGCTTCACCGGCTTTGCAACTTGTCCGAACCTCGTTCTAAAATTTGGATATGACTCTAACAGAAACGAAGTCACACGAAGTGCACACTTCCTAGATGATTTAGAAGACTCAGAGAGAAGAGGGTTTCAGCGCAATTCATATATAGTCCAAACAATATCAAAGCGGTAAAAATGGCATTTAGCACATTAGGTTCAAACATGTAAAGATCAAATAATAAAGCCAAATATAACAGCTATTCTAAGCTCGAATTCTTGAACCCTGAACCAGAGATTCTGGGTTTGATATCCCCAGCAGAGTCGCCAGAGCTGTAACACCTCCTTTTTCACTACCCCTGATTAATGAAAGGTAATAAGGGAGTTTTTCCACTTTAAGTGACATTATTCGGATTTGGGATTTATTTTAATTTCAGAGTCGCCACCCGGATTTTTGACGATGCTACGGGACACCGTTTTTGTTTTGAAAATCCCAAATCGAGGAATTTTTTGACTCTGTTTTGATTTGTCTGCGACCAGAAATCCGAGTAAGGAATTCTATTAACCCGGCAGAAGGTGTTAGGCATTCCCGAGTTTCGTGGTTCTAGCACGGTCGCTTAACTATATTTATTTGGCCTAAATTGTCTGATTGTTTACGTGTTTTAAACTATTGTGCCTTTATTATTTTTAATTTTTAGCCGCTTTTGATATTTATGGATTTTTCTTGAAAACAAGTCACGAGGACTTGCACTAGTTTGCTTTTGGACATGTTACAATTGCGCCACATGAAATGCACCCGCAATTATAACACGTGATTTTAATATAGTTTCAAGTTCAAATTCGGGGACATGAGTTGTCACACCCGAGTGTAGATTACGTAGTCAAGACTATGGTCGTGACAGTTTTAGAATGCCTATTTGAGGTGTTGTTCAATTATTCTCTATGTTCTCTGTCGGGAGAGGTATTTTTAGTTTTATGTGATAAAAGTTGATTCGGACATTTATGGATTTATCTTAAGACAAGTCACGATGGCGTGCACTTGTTATTTTGAATACATGGCAAACACATCACATGAAATGCACCCGTGATTGCTATGTGTGTTTTTATTTTATTTTTGGAGTTGAGAGTCGGGGGGCACGAGTTGCCACTCCCGAGTGTAGGTTATGGTAATTTAAGATAATATTTGATTCTTTACCAAATTTCAAACTAAAAGGTATGATTCTACCTAAAGGGTTTCCTAAAAAGTGAAATTCATTAGTCTAAAAGACAATATATTTTGGGCTATGGCCTCATTTTAGCCCCAATTAATCACTTTAGGTCATCCTAATTTGGCTATTTGACAAGGAAATACAAGATTCAAAATAAAACAATTAAGGACAAACATGCCAATACGTTTCGCATTTGTACAGTAATAAATAAGGCAATTTCGAATTGTGGATATAATGTTACATATAGACAACGAAGGTTTCTTTGCCAGTTGAGCTATTTACTAAAACAAGGATATTTTATACGTGATTCAGGGATCAAAAGGGCTTTAAACTTTGCAACAAACAGTCACTTTGAAAAACCAAACTAACGAGACTTCTTGAATTTAAATCATTTGGTTAATTTAGGGAGGAGTTTAAATCAGGAAGATACTAAGGTGTGTAAAGCTGGACTTTTGTTACTCTTCATTCAGAACAAACAATTTAATAATGAGAATTCAAACTTTATCTTTTGATAGTTGATTTGAAACTCATTTGTGTTTGGTAATGCAAAACTTTAGTAAGTTTGGTAAATGAAGTACTCACTATACTAATTAATCAAAAAAAGACTGATTATGGACTGCTTAGTGTAGCTAATGGGCCCAACATTCCAGGCCCCACAGTCTGAAATTTAGACTCAATCAGGTCCAATTGGGTTGTGTTTGCGAGTTAGCCCAACTCAAGTGACCTTAGCAGGTCTGGCCCATAACTGTTATAATAGTTAACGTTCCAGATTTAAGAAAATACAATTGATCATAAATTTTAATATAGTTCAGTCCATATTTACAACTGAAAAAGGAAAAAAAGTATATAAAAGACTGTAAATATGCTATTACATTGCTCTTAACGATAAAAATACAGATTTTACTAATATAAAAAAATAAAAATAAAAGGGAAACAAAACTAGTTGTTGCTCCTAAGCAAGCCAGCAACATTCATGCCTTAGAACTTGTATTCTTCAGCCTTAGTTCCAAACTAAACCATACAAAATTCATGTGCACTTCAAAGGACTGAATCTGATCATTATAGAGGTCAGATTCAACCCCTTAAGTGGTGTCCCCATAGTGACATACAAATATATAAGATCTGAGTGATCCAGACCAATATTTAAGCACCTTATGGGGTGAATTTGACCATTAGGGGATCAAATTCACTACCCTTTAGTGCTATTTAATGACTCTACTATGACTTCATTTACATAGACATAGATTCAATCACAGAAGCACCTAAGAGATAGTCTACAGTTATAATTGCACATAAATGAATAACCAGGCCTAAATAAATAACCACAGATTCACAAAAAAGAAAGACAACATGTTTCAGATCTTAAGATTTCATGGAAAGTTCAGTATTACATACCTTTTAAGAGCAAGAATTCAAAGAAAACCTGACCAAATAAAGGTCAGGCCAAGAAAAGGCTCAGCTAGCAGATGAAATAACCAAACATCGATAACAGCAACCTCAAAATTGACCCCAGCTCCCAAAAATAACCCACATGAGTTTCAGAAACCAGAATCAATACCAAATAAAAACCAAAAACTGAGAAATCCACCAGAAAACTTTGAAGAACTCTTGAATGAAATCAGATCTTTTCACTGATGTTTTTGGAGATTTTCATTTATGAATAAAAGCTATTCTGATTTTTTGTGTTTTTCAGATGTTTCAGTAACTGAGTGAGTGTAAAAAAAGTAACAAGAATGTAAAAAGCAGCTGAAAAGGAAGATACTTTTCGTGTGTGTGTGTGTAAGTATATTTTCCGCCCTTTTTCAGGTAACGAGAGTCTCTTTATATAGAGCAAACCCTACCCCCATTTCCCGTGTGCCCTTTCCCTAAAATAAGGGATAAGGGAATCTTTTTTCTAACAGATTTTCTCCAACTGGTCTATTCTAGAATGTTATGATATTTCTTAACCTTTTTCTCAAAAAATTTACCCACTATCTTTATATTGTTACACATGACCCCCTTCTAGAAGGTTCTCTACTCCAAGCTCCTAATTAGTTTTGGTCCTTTTAGTCTTTGTTATTACCTTTTAGTACCTAGGGTTTAGGTTAGGTTAATTATCAGTTAATTAACTCAATTGAGGTTAGTTAACTTAGTTCCTTAAACTTAGGTTAAATGATTTGCTTCAGTTAATTAACCTCAGTTAACTTTGACTTAATTAGAATTTAGGACTTAGTTAATTATTTAAGAGATTATTAACCTAGGTTAACCAATTAAACATGTATCTTTTTTAGAAGGTTGACACTAATTAGGGTAATCTTGAGTTAATTCACGACCATACACTGGTTCGGAATTAACTAGTTTCCTAATTAATTCGGTAATTAACTAACTAATCTAATTACTAAAACAAACTATGAAACAATTAACGATCATGCTTAAAGAAAAATATAAGATCTTAACGACTACATATTTACTAACATGAACGAGAACAATCCTGAAACATTGGCAGCTAATCTAAACCAACTAAACAGGGAATCGTAATATAACCCAAATCTAATTAAGCACTTTGTTCAAATTTAAAATAATCACATGAAGAGGGACAAAATAACAGGAAAAGGGAAACACTAGCATGTAATTTCTTGTTTTCACAGTGAAAAGAAGAGGGATTCAAGTTAGCAATCAGGCATACGGTTAACTTTGAATTTTTTGATCCATCACAGGAAATAACACATAATCAAACGAGGGACAAGAGGAAAACAAATAACTAATCAAATAACAAAACAAGATAACATAAACAGAAACCATTGAAAACAGTAATGAACACGGTCTTTTTATTGTTTTGATATTGCATAGAAGCAGTACAGAAAGAAGAAGAATACCCGTTAAAAGGGTTTGGCCGGAAAAATTGAAGGTCGCCGGACCTTGGCCGGACTCCGGCAGGATTTGAAACGGCTAAAACCCACATGATTCAATAGCTATCATCAAGAGCTATTGACTCATGTAGGTATGAGTCATTAATTGTTCTTGAATCGGCCGGATGTGGAGTTTTAGGGTTTCAGTGTTTTAGATCTGAAATTACTCATTTCTGGTTGAGTTTTTGGGGAAACAGATGGTGGGAGGTGGTTAAGGGTGAAGAATAGGTTGTAGGGTGAAATTTTGGTCAATTTTGGTGGAGCTCCGCCGTCGGAGGCGATTTCCGGCCGGCGGAGGGACAATGGAGCTATGGCGGGAGACGGCGGAGACCGGCTGGTCTCTAGAGAGAGGTGGGATACGGGAGAAACATGGGTGTTAGACTTTAGAGAAATAGGGGTGGTGGGTGGTTTGGAAGAGTTATATACCTGGGGCCTTAGGGGCCTCCCAGCCGTTAGATCTTAGGAGATCAACAGTTGGGGTCTGCTGTGACTTAAACGGGGTCGTTTGGTGTTGTAGGGCTGGGGTAGGCCGGGTCACGGATTGATTGGGCTTGGTAGCTGGGTCATTGGCGTTCTGGGCCTGGGTAAATCAGCCCAGGTCCGTTTTTAATTCATTTTTAAAATGTAGACCCAATTAAAATAATTAAATTAAGACTAAAAAAATCTAATAATTAGTTCTAAACTAGTTTTTATCCAATTAAGTAATCAAGAGTCATTTTAATTAATCCTAATCATTCAAAGACGAATTTGATAATTTTTGTTTAAGAAATGGTTAAATCAAGGAATTATCATTAACCTACTTTATATCAAACAATTAAATTTATTTAAACAATAACTAAGGTTATTTTCTTAATCATGCCATTTTAAACTATTTATAGATTTTAAAGAACGAATTATGGTTACATAATGTAAAATAAATTCACCAATAGCACTAAAATTCAACAAAAATTCATAAAAACCAATTAATTTATTGAGATTTTTGTAGGATTATATGATTGGTAAAAATCACGTGCTCACACCAAAGGCTAAGACACCAATACCAAGGGCTCCTCCTCCATATCCTCAAAGGCTTGCCAAGAAAAATGGCGAGAATCAATTCAAAAAATTCATTGACACGATGAAGAGTATATCTATTAATGTACCATTGGCAGAGGCTTTGGAGCAAATGCCCGGTTATGCAAATAAGGACTTAGTGAAAAAGAAACGGTCGATGAATTGCGAAACTATAAAGATGACTCATCAACTGAGTACAATTATGCATTCAATAGCTCCTAAATTGGAAGATCCCGACGCTTTCACAATCCCTTGTCCCATTGGAAGTGCCGACTTTGCTAAAGCTCGTTGTGATCTTGGGGAAAGTATCAATTAATGCCCTATTCGGTTTTCAAGACTGTGGGAATCGGGCAACCAAGACCTACAACTATGAGATTACAAATGAAAAATCGTACCATGAAGAGAACATTGGGTATAATTGATAATGTGTTGGTTCATGTTGATAAATTCATTCGCCCGGCGGATTTTGTGATTCTTGATTGTAAAGTTGACTATGAGGTGCCGATTATTCTGGGTAGACCTTTCCTTGCTTGGTGGGTGATGAAAAGGTGGTTTTTCATGTGTGAAAAATCTATGAGGCAACCGAATAGCAATGAAGTGTGTTCGTTTGTGGACTTGGTGAACGATGTGATTATTGATGATACTAGTACCACGATGAATGTTGATGATACATTGGAGGGCGTTTTACTTAACCTTGATGATGACGAGATGGATGGCTATGTGGAATGTGTGAAATCATTGCAAGGAATAGTATCGTACACTTATGAACCCCGCAAATTGTCCTTGATATTGAAAATCGGAAGACTCCTCCAATAAAGCCATTAATCGAGGTGCCTCCCATTTTGGAGTTAAAGCCATTGCCTTTGTATCTCAGGTATGAACTCCTTGGCCCTTGTTCTACTTTATTGATTATTCTTTCCTCTTCTTTGACTAATGTCACAACCCAATTTCTCAATCCTCGGGATCGTGATGGCGCCTAACACCACACTTGCTAGGCAAGCCAATGTTAAAGGAATTCAATATTTAAAACAATTACAATATAATATTAGGTCTAAATTTATCAAATAAACGAATGCCGAATAGTGTGATACATAAATAAATGAAACTCGAAGGTAATTATAATATCTAGCTACCCAAGGTCTGGAGTCACAATTCACGAACTACTAAAGATTACTACAAATATATATAATTTCTTGAGCCAAATGCTTGTAGTAATCTTTAGTAGTTCGTGAATTGTGACTCCAGACCTTGGGTAGCTAGATATTATAATTACCTGCGAGTTTCATTTAAGTAAAACAGTAAATGAATAAATGGGAGAAGACTCCAGGAATCTGCGGACGCCAGCAGATCTACCTCGTGTCTCTGTGCAAATGCTCAGCTACTAGTCAAAACTCAACTATGGCCGTAACCTGGATCTACACAAGATGTTTAGAGTGTAGTATCAGTACAACCCACCCCATGTACTCGTAAATGCCGAGCCTAACCTCGACGAAGTAGTGACGAGGCTATGACGAGGCATTTCTAATATAACCTGTAAAGAGAATAAAATAAAGCAAGAAGGGAATACTAAACTAAATAAACAGTAACTTGCAGCAATTAATAAAATAACTCAGCTAACCTTTCCCGATCTCAGCTATAACCAATCGTTACAAGAATTTCCAAATTTCACTTATAATAACAGTAAGAGCAGAATATGAAATGACAAAAATAAAACAATGAGTATTCCAGCCTTTATAATCTGTAAAGCATGAATATTCTCCCTTATTACTCATTGTTGCGGCGTGCAACCCGATCCCACCTGTCCACCCTTATTGCTCCTTCCTATATATGTATCACCCATATCTCTCCTGTTGCGGTGTGCAACGCGATCCCACCTGTCCACCCTTATTACCCCTTGTTGCGGCGTGCAACCCGCTCTTACCAGAAAATCACATTTCATCATTTAAAATAGAGGTTTCACAATTTATTCATAGTCTTTCACAATATTTATGTCTCCACGAATGTAAAAAGAACACTGTAAAATTAAGAACTTCACCGAATATTACTACACAGGGCAACCAACCGAAATGTATTATAAAGCACCGATAACCAGCTCAATCATTTATGTGCCATAATAGAGCAAAGGAAATACTTCTAATTAAGAGATACAATATCTAACAAACAAGTAAACATAAGGATCATGCTAAATAGGTAATTTGGTGGTGCATATATAATCGTCACCTCACCTATACACCACACACATGCAATTTCACATAGCATTCAAGTTGGGAATTCCTATTCTCTCAAGTCAAGGTTAGACCAAACTCTTATCTCAATTCTGCAGGCCACTCACTGCTCAATCACAACTTTTCCTAATAATTTACCTCTAACCCGCTCGAATCTAATCATAATTGCTTCAAAATCATTAATTATTGCTAAAGGAATTCACTTCAATAAAAACTATGGTTTTCCTATCAAAAGACAAAAATTGACCCCAGGCCCGCTTGGCCTAAACTCGAGGTTTGGACCAAAACCTGTTTACACATTCTCCCACGAGCCCGTATGTACAATCGGTTTTGGAATTAGACCTCAACTCGAGGTCTAAATTCCCAAATTTCGAAATTCCTAAGTTCTACCCGAAAATCCCTGATTTTACCATGAAAGTTCCAGATGTTTTGTTGTAATTTTGTTAAAAGTAGAAAGGGATTGAAAGGAATTGGTTAGAAATCACTTACATATGATTTGGAGAAGTTTGGGTCTTTTAAAAATCGCCTATGAAGTTAGGGTTTGAGAGAACTGAAAAATGGGTGAAAATCCCGTCTAAAATCCCACTTAACATGCTGTCGTTATCGCAAATGCGATCAGGGGTTCGCAATTGCGAACCCTTGGAAATTCTTGTTGCCTTCGCATTTGCGACATAAGTGTCGCATTTGAGACTTCTGGTCTTCCTGGAAATCATCGCAATTGCGAAGAGAAATCTCGCATTTGCGAGAATCACAGTAGCCCAGGCCCTTCGCAAATACGATAAAATTGTCGCATTTCCCATGGTTGCCTGCCTCGCAATTGATATGCCTGATCTCGCCATTGCGAGATCAGAGGCTTATGTAAGACAACAGATACACCAGCTATGATTTCTAAGTTCTAAACACTTTGTAGCCTACCTGAAACTCACCCGTGCCCTCGGGGCTCCAAACCAAACATGCACGCAAGTCTAAAAATATCATACAGACTTGATCGTGTGATCAAATCATCAAAATGACATCAAAACTACAAATTTAACCTCAAATTCATGATTTTTCTCAAGAACACTTCAATTGCACAATTTCTCAACCAGACGTCCGAATGATGTCAAATCAACTCCGATTCTTACCAAATTTCATATATAAGACGTAAATATCATAACAAACATTAACCGGGCTCCAGAACTAAAATACTGGCCCGAAACCAACGGTTTCAAATATTAATTCATTTCTTTATTTCATACAAATCTAGCACAATAATTTTCTTCAAAAATTGATTTCTAAATCTAAGGACCTCAACATTCAACTATGCCCAAGTTCCATATTTTACTGCGGACCTTCCGGGACCGTTGAAACACAAGTCCGAGTCCGTTTACTAAAAATATTGACCAAAGTCAACTAAAAATCAAATTTCAATTCTAAAAAATTAGTATTTCTCATATTTTCACATAAAATCTTTTCGATTTCACGCTTGGGTCACGCACGCAAATCAAGGTAAATAAAATTAATCTTTATAAGGATAATGGGCCCAGAATGGAGTCTTAATTCATAATAGTCATCACAACTAACGTGCATGTAGGCTTTACATTGGCGGTGCTACAAAAGAGGAAGAAAGCTATTGGATGGACATTGGCAGATTTTCGCCAAACCCTCCATTGAACATCAAAGGAGGCTAAATGAAGCAATACACGAGGTGGTCAAAAAGGCGATCATAAAGTGGTTGGATGTCGGGGCTGTCTACCCCATTTATGACTGCTCATGGACTTAGTCGGTGCAATGTGTTCCGAAGAAGGGGGCATAACTATGGTCACTAATGATAAATATTAGTTGATTCCAACAAGAACGGTGACCGGCTGGAGAGTGTGCATGGACTATCGAAAACTAAACAAAGTCACAAGGAAATACCATTTTCACTTCTCTTTCTTGACCAAATGCTTGATCTATTTGCTGGTAGAGCGTTTTATTGCTTTATAGATGGGTATTTAGGCTACAATTAAATCCTTATTGCTTCGGAAGATTAAGATAAAACAACTTTCACTTGTCCCTATGACACTTTCGCTTTCAAGCGGATGCCATTCGGCTTATGCAATGTACCGGAAACTTTCCAATGGTGTATGATGGCGATCTTTACGGATATGGTTGAGGATTACCTTGGGGTCTTCATGGATGAATTTTCTGTAGTTGGGGATTCCTTTGATGATTGATTGGCAATTTTATATAAGGTATTGGCAAGATGTGAAGTGATGAATTTGGGGTTGAATTGGGAGAAATGCCATTTCATGGTCAAAGAGGGTAGTTTCCTTGTCCACAAGATTTCAAATAAGGGATTGAGGTTGCCAATGAGAAAATAGAAGTGATTTTTAAACTTCCACCTCCAACATCCGTGAAGGGAGTGAGGAGTTTCTTGAGTCATGCAGGGTTCAACCGGCGTTTCATCAAGGATTTATCGAAAGTCGTGAACCCCTTGTGTAAGCTTTTGGAGAAAGATGCCAAACTCCACTTCAATGAGGATTGCATTAAAGCATTTGAATTGCTCAAGTTCAAGTTGAAAACTACTCCTATTATCATCTTCCCGAATTGGAGCTTGCCTTTTGAGCTCATGTGTAATGCTAGTGATGCAGCGGCTGAAGCAGATTTGGGGAAACGTACCAATAAGATCTTTCATCCGGTTTACTATGCTAGTAATACCATGAATGGTGCCCAAGCCAATTATACTATGACCGAAAAAGAGCTCCTTACTATTGCTTTTGCTATGAAGAAGTTCCGTCTTTACCTGATGGGTGGGTACAAAGGTGATTGTCAAAACGGATCATGCGGCACTTCGGGGAAAAGTTGGTGATAGCCACGTCGTGGAAGTGATTCATTTCAAGTGATGATGGAAATTTGCGTCGTGTCGCGACGTTAAATCAGGCGCTTCTTGGGAGGCAACCCATGTTTCTTTTTCATTTGTTTTTTCTTCTTCTTTCGATAGTTCTTGTTTTGTGCTAACTGATTTTGATGTGTGTTGCAGAAATAAGTGTGCTTTGTAGTAACTATGCTAAGAAAAAATGGCTAAGTGTGAAAAAAAACTGCAGACCGCATAATTATTGTGCGGACCGCATAATTTTGAATGCCGCAACATAAAGGGATCTGTGGCCGCACAATTCTTGTGTGGACCGCATAACTGGAGATCAAAATTTGCAAACTCCATGAAGTTTTCCTGTTAGAGAAATGACCAAAGTGCGGCCGCACAAGGAAATCTGCGGACCACACATGAAATTGTGCGGCCGCACTCATCTCTTGAACTCTTACCCTAACCGGTCAACTATAAATAGTAGCCTTCTCACCACTGTTGAGACTTTACAAACTCTAAACAATTAACACAAATGATTAACACAAAGGCAAGCACGCTATACTTAACTGATTCACGCATCTAACACTCATTTAATCATCTTTGATTCTTTCTTGCATCACTACATTACTGGTATGTTAAATTCATCTTTAAATTTTTCAAGTTTCTTAATTTTGTTCATAATTAGTTTAGTTATTTATAGGCCAAATGCTAAATTCATCATCACGCGAGCTTAAATTTGTGTGGGAAACTTCCTATTTGCTATTTTGGGGATGGGTAAACTATGTATCATGTTTAAATTGCTACTATCATGTCTAAATTGTGTGCGAATTAGAAACCCTAAGTTTACAACCGATTGTTTTTGAATTGTGTGACAGCACAAGGAATTGTGCGGTCCCCAGATCATTAGGCTATGGCATATAGTGTGCAATGATTTTGCGGACCGCACTTGAAATTTTCTGGCCCGTAGAAATTGAACCACGGCCGCAAAAAAGTGCGTGTAGCCGCAGATAGAGCAATTCTCTATCTTCAAAGAGTTGTGATTTTTGAGATTTCATTATGCGGACGCACTCAAATTGTGTGGACCAAATTTCAATTGTGCGGTCGCACCAAAAATTATGCGAATCACATAATCACCACTGCGACCGCACTTCCAAATTGTGCGGTCCGCACAAACCCATATGCGGCCGCACTCAAAAATGTGCGGACCGCACTTCCCCAACCTGCATACTATTTTGTCTACAACTATTTGATACTCTTAATTTGAACTATAACTGATTCCTATTGTTATGTATTGTAGACAATGGTTAGATCTCGTGGACGAGGTGATACATCTAAGGGGAGCGGTGAACCCTCCCGAGGAAGAGGCAGGGGTACCCTACCACTCTCCGTGCAAAAAGTGATATCCAAAAAGGAAACCGCCGAGCGAGGTAGGGCAGCAGAGCCCTCTGAATCAAGTTCATACATCCCGCTTAGGGAAGCATCAGAGGTCAACTCCATGGGGGAGCAGCCTGATGCTCAGTCTTAGCCACAGGAGTTCTAGTGGAGATTTCATCCTCGAGATGAGCATTCCACCTCTACAAGCACTTCTGAGGGTTTGGAATATGACAGCCAAGGTTTAGAGCCCTCATCTACTCATGCACCCAACACACTAGTCACAGTTGTTGATGATGATGATATTCCAGATAAAGGTCGAGGGGGTGATACCATAGTTGCCGGACTTGAGAGGTCGAAGAAGAAGGAAGTTTGGGAAGATAGATTTCTGAGCTTGACAACATTCAACAGGTTCCCAGAGTGGTGGCCTCAGTGATCAGTCACACTTCAACGTCAGTTTATTTTGAAAGACTTGGATAGGTACAATCCAAATGTGGAAAAACAATTTTGGGAGAGAAAATAATGGACATGGTTCCCTCAAAGTGTGGTGGATGCCAAGGAGCACTTAGTCCGGGAATTATACACCAATGTGGCGCATATCAAGAAAGAGACTAAGGTGACTAAAGTGAGGAACTTCAAAGTACGATTTGATCAGAGCACCCTAAACACTTATTTAGGGCTCGATGATGTGGAGCCGGTGCAGTATTTAGAGAAATTTGCAATGGGTGATGCTGCTCGCCCTTGGCTAGATGAGATATTCGCAGCTCCAAGACCACCACTACCATGGATCACAACAGGGGTTCCCATTAAGTGGAACACCCTCAACTTTAAAGTAAAAGGTTGGAAGACATTTTTGTGCAGTCGAATAGACCCAAGCCAGAATGAAAACAATCTCCTAGTCCCACAATCAATCCTAGTTGCCTCCATCATGGCCGGGTACCCAATCAATGAGGGTGCCATCATGTCCGCCAATATGTATTTGGTCGTTAGGCAGGGTGAAAGCTCATATCCGTATCCCAACACTATCACGGTGTATCTTACAGATGCGGGGGTGGTCCAAGAGCTTTGATATGAAGGTTCGAGCTAAGAATCCATTCACCGATCTGATTTGCCGTTGGTGGTAGTTGCAGATTCAACATCCATGCCTTCCACAGCAGCCGGGCCTTGCACCGATACAGCTACCATACCTCCACCTCAATATTTAGGGCCATCAGTATCAATTCCTTCCTCTTCTACTTATCCACTTTCTACGTTGTACGTCTCCTAGGCACTTGCAAATAGCGACTGCAAAGTTGTCTAACCTATCCAGTGGTGTTGCAGCACAGACTTCTACCCCAGCACCCTAGATTCCTCCGACAGTGGAGGAAACTTTGAAGAAGATATTGGAGAATCGTAAGACCATCATGGACACTTTGGTGGCGCATGGGGGAGCAATTGAGGAGCTTGGGAAGCAGGTGAAGAAGATGAGGAAATCCCAAGCTTCAAAGAAATCAGTTGAGAGGTTGAGACGAGAGGTGACTAAGATAGCAGCCGCTGGAGATCTTCCATTTGACTTACTGATGAAGACAGATCCAGCAGTACCAGTAGACCTAGCAACACCATCAGTACCATGGCACCAGCTAGCCAGTTTGAGGAGCCAAACCTCGCTGCCCACACTGCTGAAGTGGTGCTACAGATGTTCACCAACCTAGGTACTCCCCAAGCATAGGATAATGAGATCCTGTTGAAGGAGCCTGAGGGAGGTGATGATTCTATGGACACGGAGACCACATAGCGAGTCCTCTGTACTCTTTTACTTCTTTGCTTTTATTTTGTTAAGCATTGGAGACTATGCTTATTATTATTCGGAGGTGGAGTTTATTTGATTTGACATTGGCATGTAATAACTGATAACATTCTCTTTTTATTTTCATTATGTACATAATCTTCTCTCTCTATTAATGTATATGTTCTCTTTCCCATTCTCATTTTTTATATTTATTTTTGCCTTCAGTAGTTTACGTCATAGCTTCATTTTTTTTGTTTTCTTAGTAGTCAATGTTTATTCTAGTAGCTTCTTATTTACTTTAATAGCTTCTTTTTAGTTTAGTAGTTTCTTGTCATGTTTAAGTGATCATAAGCTTTTGAATTTCTTAATGCCATAGTTCTTTCCAAAAGTGATCATAAGCCTTTAGTTTAGTAATTTCTTTTTAGTTTATTGGTTTTTGTGTGAACCGAATGACTCTTCCCAACGATGGATGGCGTGACCGCCTTCTTAAGGGATTGAGTCCGTTTTTAATGTTTAGGTAAGAACAGTAGTAATAATGAATAAGAGGACCTAATTTAGTCGAACTAGAAAATTCTAGCATGCTTCACTTGGTATCAACATACTTAACTACATGCTTATGATTAAGAACAAGCTCTTGGAAAGAAATAGCTCTAGTTAGTGACATTTTGACTCTTGTGTTGACTTAAGCAATCATCGAGTGGTTTAGTTGAACCATTAGTGATTTTCAATCTCGAATATGGTTGTTGTGGGCCCTTGACTCTATCCTCTTTAACAATCCAGGTGTGTGAGAGATTAGATGTTTTGTTTCAAGTCCAAGTACCCGTGTGAATGATCCAGAACTTGCCCCGAATGTGTTTCTAGGCGAAATTTTAAGTTTTGCTTGGCTTGAGAAGTAATTGTAGGCTCTCCTTGACCCGTTTCAAAATTTTCCATGGCCCACCAATGTTGTTATCCTTAGTCAACCCTTTTGATCCTAAAACCTTTCTCATTTGATAATCATGTTACAAGCCTTTACATGTTTTGTAGTGATCCTCTCTTGGTACCCGAGCTTTCCTTAACACTCTTGAGAAACAATTGGGTAAATAATAAGTTTGGGGGAGAGACGAGGAGTTTGAAAGTAGTATCAAGGTACAAAAAGAGAAAAGAAATAAAGAAAAGGAAAGTCTAAGAAAAAGAAAGAAAGAACAAAAGAAAAATGCAAAAAGAAAGTGAATACGTTGAAGAGTTGAAGGGATTCAAAGAAAAGTAACGATGCCAAGCATGGAGAAAATAAAGAAAGAGAAAATAAAGATCCTGACCAAGAAAGACTGACGTTAAGTCTCTCTAGTTCCCCTAAGGAAAAATAAAATGCCTCAAAAAGTCGGCAAAACATGAGCCAAAAAGAGAAAATGGAGTGCTTAAGGAAAGATGAACATGTTCTATTCCAACATTTCCTGCCGTAGTCCATAAGCCTTCATTACATTCCGAAAAAGCCCTATGTGATTTCAAGCCGAGTGAAATTACATTAGTGTGATTTACATAAGGGGCAACCATATAATACTTAGAGCCGTACTTGTGACATTTTTTTGAGAGAGATGAGCGAACTTTTCACAAATCCTTGAATTGAGTGATACATTCTTAAGTGAGATATGCTAACGGAGTAGAGAAGGAGGAGGAGGAGTTTGGGATCAACAATGACCTACATGAAAGGGCGAGCTTCCTTTATGAAGAAAGATAACTCCTGACGCTAAAGTGTCACATTAGAACTATTTGTGCTTAAAAATTCAAATCATTGCCTTGTTGATAATTCATAAGTGTTGTGGGTAATTGTTGGTCCCAATTGATGTGTGTTTGATACACCTTAGATTAGCTGGAATAAATCTTATCTTGTGGGGGTGGGAACTACCTTATTTTCTTGAGGACAAGCAAAATCTTAAGTATGGGGGAGTTGATAAGTGGGGATTTTGACTACTTATTCACGCCTTTTAGCTTTCATTTTCGTCCAAAAGCGTTTAATTGTATTCTCGAAAACTGATAAAATATGCTTAATTGCACGAGTATTGGAAAATGAGCCACTACGATGAAATCCAACTCAAGAAAGAGTGATCTGAACAAGGACAAAAAGAATCAGGCACAAAAGCTCAAGTGTGGATCACAAATTTTTATTTGTGGCCGCAGAATGTGAAGGAAATTTGATAGATACCTAGTGCAAAGTACGGACCGCACAATTATTGTGCGGCCGTAGAAGCTATTCAAGAGCTAAAGTTCAGAGAGTCTCATTTCAAGCTCAAAAAGGAATGCGGACCGCACAATAATTGTGCGGCCGCAAAAATCAGCTACGCGACCGCATTCAAAAAATATGCAGTCCGCAAAAGAGCCATGTGCGTCCACAACAAGAATTGTGCAGGCCGCAAAATATGAGAGATGTGGCCACAATCCAGAATTGTGCAGTTGCAAAGTTAACTCCTGTCAGGACTGAAGAGAAGTGCGGACCGCACAGGGAATTGTGTGGTAGCAGAACCTCCGAAAGGGCATTTTTGTCCGAAAATTCTTGCTTTGTATAAATAGACTAGTTTTACAAAATTAGGTCAAGTTTTGAATATTAAAAGTGTTGTAGCCGTTTTTCCTTGACTCTTTAGGCAACTTAAGCTTACTTTGGTGATTTAAATTGGATTTTTATCTTTAATCTTGCAATATGAGTTTTACCATCTTTTCTTCTCTATTTTCTTCTGTACCCATTATGAGTAGCTAGATGTTTAGCTAGTGTTGTGACCCAACCCTAGTGCGTAAACCTAATGGGTGTTTGATTTATGGCTTGTTTATGGATGGGTGTTTATTTTTAGCCATGTTCTTGCTTTTTATTGTAGGATTAATGGTTGCAAACGTTAGTTCATGCCAATTTGACTTGGTCTCTACTTGAGAAAGAGAGACATTGTCTAGGAAAACTTGGATAACAAGAATTTGGGATAAAATCAAGAGATTGATAGTCCCAATTAAAGGGTTGAACCTAGAGATAGTAAAACCCGACTTGAACATTTTATCAACTGTTTTGTTCAATACCCATTTGGAGTTGAGAAATCCAAAGTGGGCAAAATCACTCTCTTACCGAGAGGTATTGAGTGGGTACTTGAGTGTTGATAGCTATAATACACCCCGACTAACAAAACAAGCTTTAAAGTTTACAACCTGTTAGGAAAACACCTCGGTGAATGTCATAGCCACAGGCCTTTTTATATCTTTGAAAACCATCCAAAAACAATATTCTCTAGTTTGATATCTTTAGAATTCTAATCCTTATCGTAACTTTAGAAGTACAAACAAAACCATATTTGTGGAAGTGCAGTCTAGATACTTCACGTGCTCTATCCAAATATATTGTAACGATCCGACTGGTTGTTTTGATCTCTAGCGCGTCATTAAGTGGTTTGAGGCCTTGAGTAGCTTAACTTCAGGTATTATGAGTTGTATGTGTGGTCGGAATTGAATTTTGGGAAGTTTAGAGTTGATGCGGATGGAAAATTCTCATTTCGGAAGCTTTAAGTTGGAATAATTGACTAAGGTTTGAATTTTGAGTAAACGATCTCAGAATTGGGATTTGAAAGTTCCAACAGGTTCGTATGATTTGGACTTGGGCGTATGTCCGGATCGGGTTTGGATGACCCCGAAGTGTTTCGGCGCTTACTGTGGAAAGTTGGCATTTGGAAGAATTTCATAAATTTGGTTGAAGTGTATTCTAATGTTATCGATGTCCGTTTGGAATTCCGGGCCTAGGAATAGCTCTGTATGGTTATTCTAGTCTTAGGAGTGCATCCAGATGTGGATTTGGAGGTTCATAGGTCATTTCGGTGTCATTGGCGAAAGTTGGAAATTTGAAGGTTTTTGGAAGTTTGATTGGGAGTGGACTTTTTCACATTGGGGTCGTATCTCAATTCAATAAGTTGGAACAGGTCTGTGATGTCATTTGGGACTTGTGTGCAAAATTTGAAGTCGTTCCGAATTGATTTTATATGTTTTGACACAAGATATAGAATTTGGAAATTCAGAAATTTATAAGTTTGGTTCAAGGTGCGATTTATGATTTTGGTGTTGTTTGACGTGGTTTGAGGTTTCTACTTAGTTCGTATTGTGTTTTGGGACTGGTTTATGTAGTTGGAAGGGGTCCCAGGGGCCTCTGGTGTGTTTCGAAGGTGTTTGAGTTGTGTCGCGCTCTTATTTGATGTTTCGCATTGTTTCTTTGGGCATAAAGGGCAATATATTGAGAAAAGAATCTTTGATTTGTGATTGGATTAAACCATTAGATTCGTATCGTAATTTGGGATTCATATCAACAAGAATCGTTGAATTCTGATGTCGTATGAAAGAGTTATGCCCATTTCCGTATCGGGAAAGATGCTAGTTTCTGGTGCGAACATTGTCCTTCGGGAACGCGGGGGAGGTCTCGCTAATGCGAAGAAAGAAATTTAGGTTGACCGGTCAACGCGAAAAATTGTTCTTCGCCAACAAGGAGGTCCCCCCGCGAAGGCGATGAAGAAAAATCATCTGGATAGTGTTTTAAACCGAGAATTTAGTATTTTGGGCATATCTTAAGTTCTAAATCTCCGTTTGAGGTGATTTTCGCGACATTGTTCTTGTGTCAACATGGGGGTAAATATCGTACCTTTATTTGATGTTTCTCCTTGATTATGTTTGTTGGTTATTATTTTTATCCGTGTTTGGATTGCAGAAATTAGGATTTTGAACCCCAAAGTTGAGATATGGTAAATCCTTGATTTGAGGGTCAATTCATGGATGAATTGGGTGGTTTTCTGGATATAGACAATATGAGTTAGGGGTAATATTTATTTTCAAAAATATTTGGAATCCGGGCTCGTGAGCCCGAGGTTTGACTTTATTGACTTTTCGAGTGGGGTTGGGAATTGTTATAAATTTATTTATTATGAGTATTAGAGTATATTTGTATTGGTTTGCGCGTTATTTGATTAGTTATGGAGCAACAGACATCGATTTGAGGTGTTAGAGTGGCATTGGAGCCGGTTATGGAACTTCAGAGCGAGGTAAGTCTATGTGAGGGGAAAAATACCCCTAGGTAATATATTTAATATGTGCAACTTGTTGTGGGGACTATGTACGCACAAGGTGAAGAGAGTCTGTAGGTAGTTAGATTCATGTTATTGTCTGGGTAGACTTAGGTTCACATCATTTTGTACTTGTACTATAGTGATTATCCTTGCTCGTTTAATTCTTTTATTTCGCATTACGACTTGAGTCTAGACATGCGTAGAGTGATAGACTTGCTAATGTAGAGTTTTCGCGAGTTTCATGATTTGCCACGGAATAATGGTGTTCCTCTTACAGATTTCTCACGCGTTATGCGTTTCATCGAACAATTTTCCTTAAAAAATATAACTCACATGTTTATTACTGAGGGGGGTCAACGACCAGTTTAAGCTTCTTATTCTAACGGGGTCGGGCTATTCGCCTCAGCAGGATTTATGTACCACACTCTCATGGGAGCGGGCCGTTCGCCTCGGCAATTTAATAGAGCAACTATGGTTCCTGTCGTTCGACCCTCGGCAATGCACAGATTATGATGGGATCGGAACGTACGGCTCGGCATTTCTATAAAATATCCTCATAAAATTGTGTGTAATATTTGGCAAGAAGCCAGTGTACCTGTGAGTATTTTTCCCCGATTTGAATTATAACAACCTATTTGGTGAAATCCATTATACCTATACATATATGCTCCTATTGAGGAGGAATTTTCTTATTGAGAGCTTGAGTTTATTGTAAAGAGGAGAATAGTACCATATATTTACACTTGTTTATTTCATTTTTTTACTCTCCCTCATATTTGTTCACCTCCTTACTCTATCGGATAATATTGGACCACTAGTTAGTGTCGATGTCGACCCCTCGTCACTACTCCTCTAGGGTTAGGCTACATACTTACTGGGTACACGTTGATTTACGTACTCATACTACACATGCTGCACATTTTGTGCATGTACATATATGTCCAGTGGTCGTTTGGGCGCGGAGGCACGGATGATGCAAGGACTTGCCGCGAGCTGCATTACAGGTTACGATCCGCGGCCAGTAGAGTCTCCCTCAGAGCTATTTATATTTTTCTTTCCAATTTGTATTCTAGACAGATGATGTATTTTATTTTACTCCCTAGTTGATGCTCATGCACTTGTGACACCGGGTTTCAGGGGTTCTTACGGGTTATTCATTAATGTAGTTGCGAAAAATATTTTCATTCACTTTGTAAATCCCATTTTGTACTATGTATTTAAAGAAATTTATGATTTCAAATACTAATATGAGTAATTAAGATAACAATTTAATGTTGGCTTGCCTTACAGCGGTGTTAGGCGTCATCACGACCATTAATGGATTTTGGGTCGTGACATATATACTACTAATTCCCATCTCAGCTCCCTGTTGATTTGATCCCGGCTCCTTGTTGGGAATTATTATCGCAATCGACCGTTTCATAACCTCGAATAGAGGTGTGACTTGGATGAGACCAATGAAAAGTCCTTCGTGTAGATTGTGATGAGATATCTAGAGTTGCTGTTGAATAATTGTTTGGACCTTATAGAGTAATTATATAGTGAAAGAATTTATGTGCATATTATTTTTGTGCCCTTTGTGTGTTTATATTTTCTAACACTTGTTCCAGGGTCGAGGATCTTACTAGGTTATAGTGACGTATAACTCACTCCTTACATGCATGTCTATGCAGATGCGATTGGTGAAGACGGAGCTAGTAGCTGACGAGTTCGCTAGAGTTAATTCAGTTATTGAGGTGAGCCGCCGCATTGTTCATGGAGGATGCCAAAAGAGTCTTTATCATTTATTTATATGATGTCTTTTGTAATTCTCTTAGATGCTCTATGGTCTAGTGTGAGATTTGGGCAACATTTTTTAAGTTAATATGTCGAGATATTAATTGTTCCTAATTAATTATCAAATACTCATTTAATTAATCAAATGATGCATATTAATGGCTAAGGTATGAAAATATGGTTCACCTGGTGGGTGGTGTGTGCTGGATGCCAATCATGTTGGGGGTAGCTTGGGACGTGACATCGTCATCCTCGCCTCCTTGAAATACAACAACAACCCAGTGAGATACCACATGTGGGGTCTATGGAGGGTAGTGTGTACGCAGACCTTACCCCTACTCCGGAGGAGTAGAGAGGCTGTTTCCGGTAGACCTTTGACACAAGAAGGAGAGAGACAATATATCAGTAGCAGCAACGGAATCCAAACAAATAACAACAACAACGCAATAACCAGAAAATAGCGAGCAAAGTAGTAACACTAAGCATCAACAAAGGCACAATACTACATACGCAAGGGAATAATATGTACACAAAGGGCTGCTAAACTTACTATAGCCTAACTTTTGACCCTAAAGAAGTATTAAGAACACAACTGGAGCCTAAAACAAGACACTATCACACTAGCCTCCTATCTCCTAACCCACCACCCTAGTGCTCGACCTCCACAACTTCCTATCAAGGGCCATGTCCTCGGAAATCTGCATCTGCACCATGTCCTGCCTGATCACCTCTCCCCAATATTTCCTAGGCCTCCCTCTACCTCTCCTCATACCCGTCAAGGCCAGTTGTTCACACCTCCTTACCGGTGCATCCAGGCTTCTCCTCTTCATGTTCCTGAACCATCTAAGCCTAGCTTCCCGCATATTGTCTTCCATGGGAGCTACGCCTACCTTCACCAGAATATCGTCATTCCTAATCTTCTCTAGATTAGTGTGTCTGCACATCCATCTCAGCATCCTCATCTCTGCAACTTTCATCTTCTGGATATGAGAATTCTTCACTGGCCAACACTCTGCACCATACAACATGGCCGACCTAACCACCATTCTATAGAACTTTCCTTTAAGTGCCGGAAGCACCTTCCTGCCACACAGGATATCAAACGCTAACCTCCATTTCATCCACCCACTCCTACATGGTGCCTGACATCTACGTCAATATCCCCATCCCCCCTGAATATTCGACCCCAGGTACTTGAAGCCCCCTTTCTAGGGGATGACTTGTGAATCAAGCCGCACGTCCACGTCTGCTTCACCCAGCACGCTGCTGAACTTGAACTCCACGTATTCAGTCTTAGTCCTGCTCAGCTTGAAACCCTTTAGACTCAAGGGTCGTCTCCAAACCCCCAACCTCTCGTTAACACCGCCTCGCATCTCATCAATCACTACTATATCATCAGCGAATAACATACACCATGGCACCTACCCTTGAATGTGGTGTGTCAGTGCGTCCATCGTCGTGGCAAATAAGAACAGGCTGAGCGCAGAATCTTGGTGTAGCCCCATAACAACCGGGAAATGCTCCGAGTCGCCCCTAACTGTCTTAACCCCGGTCTTAGCTCCATCATACATATCCTTGATCACCCTAATATAAGCCATCGGAACACCTTTCATCTCCGGGCATCTCCAAAGAACTTTCCTAGGTACCTTATCATAAGCTTTCTCTAGGTCAATAAACACCATGTGCAAATTCTTCCTCTTATCCCTGTACAATTCCACAAACCTCCGAATAAGATGGATCGCTTTTGTAGTGGAACGACCAGGCATGAACCCAAACTGGTTCTCGGATATTGACACCAGCCTCCTCACCCTCGCCTCCACTACCCTTTCCCACACTTTCATGATATGACTCAATAGCTTGATGCCCCTATAGTTGTTAGGGTTCTGAATATCGCCTCTGTTCTTATATAGCGGAATCATCGTACTCCGCCTCCTTGAAATAGAAAATAATTAAAATTTAAAAGCAATCAATCGAAATTTTGTTTCTTAAAGAAAACCAAATGGCACTCTGCTATAATTTACGTAGCTACTTAATTTTGTGGTTAATCAAATTATTCAAATTGGGTAGCAAATCTGATCAACTTCATGAGGCTATTGAACAACTACATGTCAGAATCACTGTACAAATGCTATAAATAGGAGGTGGAGAAGTCAAGAGCTAAATAAACACCATTGAAGCTGTTTTTTCTTTATTGATATTTCAGATTAAAAAGTCTGCAGAATTCATGCTAGCAATACCAAAAAACTATCGGTATTCTTTTCTTCTTATGCTTAGGACAAAGGATTATGAAACAGAACTTAATACATCACACCAAAAAAACTATTTTGGTATTATCTTTCTTATGCTTAGAACAAAAGATTATGAAACACAACTTAATACATCACTCCAAAAAAACTATTTTGGTATTATCTTTCTTATGCTTAGAACAAAAGATTATGAAACACAACTTAATACATCACTCCAAAAAAACTATTTTGGTATTATCTTTCTTATGCTTAGAACAAAAGATTATGAAACACAACTTAATACATCACTCCAAAAAAACTATTTTGGTATTATCTTTCTTATGCTTAGAACAAAAGATTATGAAACACAACTTAATACATCACTCCAAAAAAACTATTTTGGTATTATCTTTCTTATGCTTAGAACAAAAGATTATGAAACACAACTTAATACATCACTCCAAAAAAACTATTTTGGTATTATCTTTCTTATGCTTAGAACAAAAGATTATGAAACACAACTTAATACATCACTCCAAAAAAACTATTTTGGTATTATCTTTCTTATGCTTAGAACAAAAGATTATGAAACACAACTTAATACATCACCAATATCTATTTATGCGATTCTTCAATTATGCAATTAAAAATAAGATTAGAGAAACTTTTTAAATAAATCTAGTTGCAGAGGCGGAGTTATTAATTTAGAACCAAATGACTTCAAAAGACTAAATTCCCGAACCCACAAAGGCTCCGCCTCTGTTTAGTTGTCCAAACTTTTTGTGCCGCTTGCTACTCCAGTAGTACTCCTTTGGCGAGATCAAGCTTTCCACATAATTAATGGTGTCACACATAGATACTTTCTCTCCGCGAATATGAAGGTTTTGCGTATTATCATTCTTCGGATTGTATACAACAATTTTTTCGTCATGGTCATATATCATCAAAACTAGTTCTCCATCTCCTGTCACGAAAAAGGGCATTACAATTCCATGAGAAGGGTTTATTTCTAATTTCCTTATGAAAAATAATGATGTCCATGATTCCTTTACTCCGTATTCATTCATGACCAATATCTCAACACCTCCCTTATCATCTTTCAAGCAAGCCATACTTAGACATTCATTTAAAACTCCTAAACCAACTATAGCATATTCTCCTTGATCAGTCTTAGGCGCAGGGACGGGAAACATGTGGAATGTTTCAGAGATAGGATCAAAATAAATTATTTCTTTACAAGGACCAAAACTATCCCACTTAACCCTTACTCTGTAGTGAATTCGTCCATGCAGTGAAATCCCATCACAAACTAAGCGGATGTCGTAAGGCAATCTGACTCTCCTCCATCTTTTGTCTTTAAGACTAGCAACTATAACAAATTCACCACCATAATCAGGGGTCTGATGGCGCATAAGCAACACTGCCTTGTAAACATTCTCGGAGGAGTCAAAACAAAGTCCCCCGCGTGTATAATAGCCACATTCGTCCAAGCGGTCAAGCTCAAGAACTTTGGTGCAAAATTGGGTGGCAGGATTCCACAAGTAGATATGCTTGTTTATACAAACCAATATAAGACCATGACAAGAACCCACATGCATACCATCATCCCTTATCACGAAAGGAAACTTGCGCTCTCTCAAAGTGAGTTGTTGGCTTATGAATCGGAAGGCAATTGATTCTGACTCACTTTTTTTGCGATCCTCATAACGTTTAGACACAATGGCGATCGCTCCTTGTCGTCGTTGATTCGAGAGCTGGAATTTTGGGCTTGAAATCAAAGAATTCCATGGCTTAGAAACACACTTTAATCGTAACAGGGATTTCACGGGTAAATTTGAGAGAATATTCATAATGATTTCGTTGGGTACATGATCTACCATTCGTGTGTTTTCGTGTGGTGTTTGAAGTGAACGATTGATTCGTTGGGTTTTCATCGTGGAAGGGAAGGCTGCCCCTACGAAACCCTAAGTTCTCAGTTTTGTGGAACAAAAAACCCTATAGGGTCAACTTAAATAGGAGAAATTACTTTTTCTCTCTAATATGAAAGTGATGCTAATATCTCGGAAAGAAATAGCACTCGTATATTTTTTTTTAACGTTTTGATCCACAAGTAATTTAATTGCCACTTGTATAAACCTTTTTAGAATTGAATTTTGTAAATTTATTTTGTCGATATTTAGCTCATATCTTTTGAGAAGAAAATAAAAAAAAAGCGTTGAAACTTGAATTTTCACATTGGAGAAAGGACTAATTAATGGACTACAAATTGAAGAATTCATTAACATATAAGAGCTCTCGTGGGGATCATTTTCATATACTCTAAAGTATATAATTCATGAGTTATCAATCATATGTTTATTTATTTATTAAAGCTCGATGATCGGAATCTTAACAATATCTTGATCATCTAGCTCTTAACTGAAGTCGTGACCAGAAATATATAATTTTAGACTTACACAAATGAATTAAAGAATAAAAAATATGATCAATGATCACGTCCAATATGCATTATAAAAAAGATTAAGCGATCGCTGCAAATATTATGCAGTCTAAGAGTTCAGAGTCAAATGCCACAGAGAATTAAGGTTCCGCTATAACTATTCAATAACACAAAGAAGACAAGTCTTACAATTTTCTAAATTATAATGATTGAAATTTATATTTCTAACTAATCTATCTATCTATATCTATATCTATACCATATTAAAAGCATGAAGGCCCTTAGCGAAATGTCTTTCGCCTTTTTTACCCATTAAAAATAGAGTTCACATTGAGTAAAATAGTTATTTCATTATTTTCCCTAATATTTAGGATTAAAAATCGGTAATACTTTAGGAGACTAATTTTTCAATTATTTTCCTAATATTTAGTAATTCCAAATCAAGTAAATTTTGTTTATTAAATTCTTCCTTATTTAAACTATGTAATAAAACAAATTTGTAAAAGAAAAATAACAATAAAAGACGATCAAAGTATTTTGCAAATATTTCAGTAAAATTAACTACATCCGTTTGAATTCCTTTTACGTTTTGGGAGTCTTTTGTTTGTTATAAATTTCAACCAATCAATTTTTTAAAAATTAGGTTAAGAAAAATAATAATAAGAGAAAATCAAGTATTTTGTAAAGTATTTCAATAAAATTGATTACATCATTTTGAACTCCTTTTACATTTTGAGAGTAATTCCTTTAAAAAATTAGTTTTTTAGCACTCCTTTTAAATTTAGGAGTCCTTTTTTTGGGTTTATTTTTTATAGCACCTGAAAAATTCACAGTAGAAAACCTTTGGAGCACGTTGGGCTCCTTTTAGGTTGAGGAATATTTATTAAAAAGTTAACCAATTAATTTAAAATTATTTGGGTAAAGAGTTCATTATTCCTTTATAAATAATATTTTTGGTAAAAAAAAAAAATAATTGAGCACTTTTACCACTTTTAAGTTCAGGTTCTTTTTCTTTTTCTTTTTTATAATTTTGAGCAGTTTCTTTTTAAATTTTGGATTATGTGTTTATCGAGAATTAAATTCTCATCCAAAGCATTAAGTCCTTTTGCCAAATACGTTTGATTTTTATTCTTTAAAACTAATTTTTACATTGGACAAAATTATAACTTAGTGATTTTCTAATATTTAAGAATTTAATATCAAATACAAATTTTGCCATTAAATGTTTTCAAACTCAAAAAGTACGAACCAAACAAAAACAAAAAAAAACAAAGTTGACACCTAAAATGAGAGAAATCAAAGTAGGAAACTGAATATCGTGCACCTAGAATTATGTTTAGGATTCTTCCTTCCGAGTATAATCGCTTTAATTATTTGTATACTACTAAACTACTTATATATATCTAAGCATTATAATTCTGAAGCAATGTTGCTATATTTTTTCTGGAAAAAATAATATATTTATTGTTAGGTCTAGAAATAAATTGTGATTAGCAGTTTGTGAGATATTAGAATAGAAATAACGGTAATGAAGGTATATTTGTAGGAAAGAAGCTTAAAGTTGTCATTTCAAGTGGTCATAATTGTGATGTTCTTGAGATAAAAGATATTGTTTTCACAACTTCTTAGAACTTAGAAGTTGCAGACACGCGACGACATTCATGCTTGATTTTTCAAGTTATTTCCTAAAATAAGTATAAAGATCATAGAAGGACTAGAATATTATTACGAGCAATTAATATAATTAGGCTGCCGAGATCTTTTAGATTAGAGTCTTCCTTCCTTTATTGAGTTAGCTAAACAAGATCAACATTCATAATATTTTCCAATATTTAAACTATTTTCTTAATATTTTAATTTTATAACATGATTTTTAATATAATTTTTAAATAAATTTTTATTTATTAAGACAGGGTAAACGCGCATCGCGCGTACCAAAGACTAGTTAGTATAAAAGTGGGAAGCCCCTTAATTGAAAAGTTACTTTACTTTATTACCCTTCATTTTTTAATAACTCAATTACGTACTTATTGAAAGAAAAAGAAACTTAATTACGTACCCCTAATCTACGTGATCACGCTCAACTATGTCTAATAAAAGACTAAGCGGAATATAATCGAGGTATTTTTTCTAGAGTCGAATCCCACAGGGAATTAATGTACCAAATGTTGTTGTTAGAGTACTAAATTCTTAATAATCAACTTTCTCAAAAGTTATTAATATCACTTTGTGTTGTTTATACTACTACAGCCTGAACAGAAATAATAAACTAAAGATTAACTAACAATAAGGTGTAAGCAATGATGATAAAGACCTAAGGTTATGGTTTCCCCCGTTGGTGAAATTCCTTATTGTATACTTCCTATAGTTTTGACTTAGTTGTCTCTATCAATCATGAACACTCAAGCTATCATAAATCTCTATCAAGTAATTATGATAATTTACTAGACGCACTCTCTCAAGTTACGCTAGCTAGATTGCATTACAGTTCACTTTAGATTGTACCCCATGTATCGTTATCTCTAATCCAACCTCTAAGCCCTAGGTTATGACTCTCGCATATACTCCGGGAGTGGTGTTGTTCAATCAACTACCTAAATATTCACTCTCTCTCAAGTAGATACATAATAAATAGGAACATCTAATTGAGGGCCCTTCAATCAACTATAATGAAAACGTAGTTGAACAAATAGAGATTAACAACCAAACAAAACTATATTAATATCACAATTAGTTCATCCCCAACGGGTCTCACCCAAACGTTAGATTAGAAAAGTTAGCTACTCATGCTCAAGAACAATAAAATCCCAAAAGAAATCATAATTCTCAAAATAAATATTAAAGGAAGAAAATATAAAACTCTAATGGTTTCTTGTCTTCTCACAATGAGTCTTGCCTCCTACTTGAGTCTAAAAACAAGAAAATCCTCCTCTGGGCGGATTTACAATGTTTAAATAGGGTTTGGCAATTTATTCCCGTGTTTTGCACTTAAATCCTTCAGCTTTCGCCCGCGGCCGCGGCAGGAACGCGGCGCGACCGCGGTGGATGACACGTTTTCTGCTTCCAGTTATTCCGCCCACCGCGCTCCAGCCGCGGTCGATCGCGGTCGCGGTGGGCTATTTTCCAGCAACTTTAGCCTTTTTCTTGTGCTTTTCTCACGGGTTATTCTTGATTGGCCTAAAACGCCCTTAATTGACTCCAAATTGCACCAAAGTATCTTCTATCACAGAATACATCCTGCAAAGGATAAAAACACTAATCAGAGCATTTTGATATCAATATTCACATTAAAAACATAATAAAGTATGGTTCACTAGGGGTGAAAATATAGTCTAATTCACCTATTATCAACACCCCACACTTAAACCTTTGCTCGTCCTCGAGCAGCAAAACCACACTCTACAGGCCTAATCTTCTCAAGCATTACCCTACAGTGTCACACCATGACATTTCACAAGCATTGTACCTAGCCCTGTAACATCTACGCCTCAAGTGGTGACTCTATATGCCATACCACATTCTTACTTCCTCAAGTACTCTATACAGAGGTCAAGACTTATCTTTTCGTTGTGAATCACATGCCCTCACATCACGCAAATGAGAGTAGTTCCACATAAATAATATCAATAATATGCAGGAACTTTAAATAGGAAGAATTCACTCACTCTCACAAAAAACATTCATATGCAACAAAGACACACCATAGGCTTGCCCGTAGTGTAATACTCTACTAATCGAGTTTATTCAGTCTAAGATCAATTAGGTCTTTATCTGGTTGTAATGTAGGCTAAGGGACGGGTAGGATATATTTAGGTATAGTGACTAACCTCCCTAATCACTTTTAATACAATTACATTAACATTCAACCCATTCTTATGCTTGGCCATAACTTCCACCGCACTTTGCTTCCTAATCAACCCACTCTTCTTAGGTGCAATGTTCTTATTCAAGCCACTAATCGTCAAGGACGACATTTATTCCTTGTCCTCTTTCTTTCTTTTGTTTTTCTCTAAGTGGCCTTCAATTTTTTTATTTTATTTTTGCATTTTATTTTATTTTATTTTATTTCATAACTTTGCACTTTCAATCTATTTCCTCGATTCCCTTTACAAACCAAACCACCACCCCACACTTTGACTCTTACATATTTGCTAACAATTCAAGTGCTCATGGGAGGTACGGGTTTCAAACAGACATGCTATTCAAACAATTGGGTATGGTTCGTTATGTGGTTACCAAAGAAACAGGCTTATAAGCTCAAAGGGGTTAACTATGGTCAATTGCTTTCAGGTGGATATACATTTATGTTTGGCTTAACAAAGAAATGCATATATCCTTTCTAAGACTGAACAAACTTTTATTTCATTTTGTACACACACGGGGCAAGTTCTAGGTATCAAATGTAGACATAGAATATGATGCAAAATACCTCACACGCACATGGCACATAATCCACTCCAAATTGGTTCATCGAAACACTCCATTGAGTATTCAAGTCAATTATAACATGCAAATTTAAGGCATTCTACACGAGTCAACAAAAGAGCCTAAGCGTCACACCCTAAGGTCTTTGATGTTTAGGTGTAACACACTAAGGGATGCGTTTTTCCATCCAGCACCTTGCCCAAGAGAAACCTAACCACTAAAAAAATTAAAAATATCTAACTACACCCGGTTCAAGCTAAACCCTTGAAAAAGAACCGTGGTCAAAATAAAAACTAAGGGGAAGTTACTAAACTACCTAAAAAGAAAATAAAAAAAATATTTTTTGGTGTTTTCTTTGGACTAACTTCCCTCAAGAAAACTGCCTAAGTGGTTCGTCATCAGGAAGAGTCCACTACAAAATTTGTTTTTTTTTAATTCAACTTAATACCCTCAAGGGACCCGTCGGAAGGTGTCCGTCTTCGGCCTAAGTCAAACTAATTGAAGACAACAATTTTAAATATAAACAACAAACAGAACAAAAACAATCAACATATACAACAACAAAATTGTCCCCTACCCCACACTTGAAAAATTGGCATGTCCCCGTGTCAACAACAATAAAGTACATAGGGGTAAGGAGACTTCCCTGGTGATCAGTCGTCGTCCGAAATGGTGGCTGGGTCAAGGTTACAAGCCCTCCCTAGCGCACGAAACCACGCCATTATCCTCTTCTCAGAATTTGCATTGTGGGTGGACATTGTATCCATCCTGGAGTTGAGGTTATCCACCGAGGTGCACAAGCCAGCCACATCTCCTCTAAGGTCGACAGTCGGGTGCCCCGCCGAGGCTGAGATGGACCCGTCTCAAAATGAGACGTCCAAGGCGATGCAACATTAGGAATAATCTCATCCTCGTCATCAACAGCGAGAGGAACCGGCTGCTCTCTGCCTACATTAATTTTTCCTGCTCTGAACGGGGCCTTCTTCGCCAATTTTCCTTCAAGGCGATTCTCAGGGACCTTGGCTATCCGGCACAGCCTGGTAACTAGGGAAGGGAAGTAGAAACCTTTCATAACCTCAAGCGATCGGATGAACATCTCATCATGGAGCACCCGGGCTACATCAAAGTTCAACCTGTTAACAAAGCACCAAACCATCACCGCACGAGGGGGATTGACATCGGTGGTATTGCTGGTGGGTAGCAGGCGGCTACAGATAATGGTGAACCAACATTTGGCCTCCCATGTGAAAGAACTAGAGTTCAGCGTGATTCCCTATTTGACCCATGTGGGTATCCCTCCCGCAAAAATTGACCGAACAACGATGGCCCAGTTGACCGGTGGTTGCTGATTGAGTTGGTAGTGATCAACCTCCCAAGAGAAGGTAGGAAGCCTGTAAACCCGATGTATGGCCTCCAGCGAGGCATTCACCCTTGTTTTCTAGATAGTGACTACCCGGTTCACATGCTCTGGGCAATTCACGTAGAATTCCCAGACCATCAGAATATTAGCTTCCTGAGGTTCGCCAAAGAATACCTCCAACTGGCGCCTCCTAATTTCAGCGAACATTTTTGGGCTCTCATGCTGTAGTGCTGCCCTGTCAATTGGAACCTCGTGGACCATCTTCCGGGCGTACTTAGCATCATACCTATCCTCAGTGGCTTTTGAGACAAATTGGGTTGAGTCAAACTAGCTAGTGCTTTCTGTGTTTCTTCTTTTGCGTGAGTGAGCCATGGTACCTGGGACTCTAAGTGCAATGGTTCAAACTCGAAAGCCCTCGGCCATACCCCTTTATCTTCAAGTGCTAACACCCACTCTGCCAATTCCTCCCCATTGACCTCATCTAAATTCATTAAACATGCAGCAAGGGGGTCCTCAATAGTTAAGGACGCATCATCTTACTCCACTTTCACATCCACAACATCAATTAGAGAATAGATGGCGAACTCACTCGGTCTCCTCATGGATTTCTGCACATTGAATGTGATTTCTTCATCATTAAGACTCATCTTGACCTCCCCAGTCTCACAATTAATGAGGGCTCTACCTGTGGCAAAAAATGGCCTTCTCAATATTATGGGAATCTCCTCATCCACTCGACAATCTAGTATCACAAAATCAGCAGGGAACACAAACTTCCCCACTTGCACCAAAATATCATCCAAAATACCCGACGGTCTCTCCACCGTCCTATCAGCTAGTTGCAGCAACATGGAAGTTGGTCTGGCTCTACCAATACCCAGTCTCTTATAAATGGCCAGGGGCATTAGATTAATGTTGGCCCCCAAATCACACAGTGTTTTGGCAAAAGCAAAATTGCCTATGGTGCAGGGAATTGTAAAACTCCCTAGATCAGACAACTTTTCTGCAATTGGTCATGTTACCACAGCACTTCAAGTCTGAGTAAGAGTCACAGTCGCCAAGTCTTAGAAATAAAACTTCTGGGACATCAAGTCCTTCATCATCTTCGCATACCAAGGCATCTCTTTCAGAGCATCAATCAGAGGAATGTTTACCTGTATCTGCTTCAGTATATCTAAGAACTTTTTATACTGCTCATCTTTTTGGTATTTTGCCAGCCTTTGAGGGAATGGTGTTGGCGGTCTCTTCTTTCCAGTGATTTGGGATTTTTCTTTGTGAACTACCACCTCAACTACCGGCTCTGGGGTTATCTCCACTTCCTTTTCAGCCTCACTCTGCTCACTGGGTTCTCCTTCAGCAGTTTGCACTGTTACCTTGGTCAAGTTGGTTAAATCATCAATTTCAATGGGCACTGGTACTATGTTTCTGCTTGCCTGCTTTCACGAGCCAACTCTTGTTCCAAGTCCAAGTCCTTCCATTGCGGAGACTCACTTCCATCAGCTGCTTCGGGCCCTGGTCCTTAGGATTCAACTGAGTGTCTGCATGTAAAGTCCCAAGAGGATGATTGTTAGCTGAAATCTGGCCCAACTAGACTTCAATATTTTTAATAGTTGAATCATGAGCATCTACTCTTTCACTAATTTTGGCAATCGACCGAATCACCTGTTGCATCATTGATTCAAGCTTGGAAAACCCATCTTCTTGCCTCCCCTCATGTTGTTACTGAGGAGGGTGGTATGCCTGTTGTTGATTCTGATTATTATACCCTTGTGGCCTTTGGTAAGGTGTCACATTACCATGAGGTTTCATGGCACCCATGTTTCCATTGTTTTGCTGCTAATGAGGTGGTCTATACGGTTGAACTTGCTGACCCCAATTCTGTCCCCCTGTCTCTGGCCTCCATAGTTTGACACATAATTCATGTTTTCTGGGTAAGGAGGGTGATCACAATCTGCATTCCACTGATTACCCATTGATTGACTAATGCAAGATGTGCATAAGCCCCCATTGGTAGTATCCACAATATGAACTTGCTGCTTTATCCCCAACTCTTCTACCTTATTTGTAAGAATACTCATTTGTGTCATCAAAGTAGCCATGTTCTTAGCCATTGTGTTGGATGGATCTAATGGAACTAAGTGAACAACTGGGGTAATAGGAGCACCCCTAGTTGTCCACCCTGAATTCTGTGCCATTGTATCAAGTAAAATCTGGCACTCTATCCATGTCTTGCTAAGGAATGCTCCACCAGTTGTAGCATCAACGTTGGCCTTTACACCATTAGCTAGACCCATATAGAATTGCTGCCCCAACATTTGCTCAGGAATACCATAGTGAGGACAGATAACCAGCATCCCTTTAAACCGTTCCCATGTCTCCTACAGTGTCTCCATGGGCTTCTGCCTGAAGCTTATGATCTCATCAATCTTCTGTGATGTCTTGTTTGGTGGATGGAATTTATTCAGAAATTACTTGACCAACTCCTCCCATGTTGAAATAGAGTTAATAGGGAGGGAGTTGAGCCAAGTCTGGGCAACTCCTATCACCGAGAACGGAAACAATAACAGGCTTAATGCCTCTGGAGTAACATTCGATTGCCTCTGGGTCTTGAAGATGGACAGAAAGTTCTTTAAATGCTGCTGGGGATCCTCAACGTACGACCTCGAAAATAGCCCCTTATTCTGCAACAAGTGGAGCATATTGTAAGTAATCTGGAAGGACTCTGCTTCAATCTGAGGGACCAAAATCGCGGTTGCCAAGTTGTCAGTTGTGGGTTGTGCACAGTCGTATAATGGCGCCCCAAGTACAATGGGTACCTCAGGCGCTGCAATCCGTGTAGCTGGGTCGACCACACCATCCCCAACATTAATGTTGTTTCTATCGTTCAGCTCTGCCATGTCTGGTTCAATATGTTCAATGTGTGGTTGTTGTTTGCTTCTCCGATTGGCCCTGTTCAAGGCCTTGAAAAAATTTTCGGGGTTTGTCAAGGCTTCAAATACGTCACCAGTTCTCGAAGAGTTACTAGGCATGCATATGTACCATTGGTTTAGTAAACGTTAGAAATTTAACATATGTCTGAAATCAAAGAAAATTGACTATACTTAGAAATTTTCGTATTTTCCTTCAACTACACTTGATAATACCGTTAAATCCCCGGCAACGGCGCCAAAATTTGATCACGCTCAACTATGTCTAATAAAAGACTAAGCGGGCGTATCCGGGTATTTTGCCCAGAGTCGAATCCCACAGGGAATTAACGTACCAAATGTTGTTGTTAGAGTACTAATTTCTTAATAATCAACTTTCTCAAAAGTTATTAATATCATTTTGTGTTGTTTATACTACTACAGCTGAACAGAAATAATAAACTAAAGATTAACTAACACTAAGGTGTAAACAATTATGATAAATGTCTAAGGTTATGGTTTCCCACGTTAGTGAAATTCCTTCTTGTATACTTCCTATAGTTTTGACTTAGTTGTCTCTATCAATCATGAACACTCTAGCTATCATAAATCTCTCTCAAGTAATTATGATAATTTACTACACGCACTCTCTCAAGTTACGCTAGCTAGATTGCATTACAGTTCACTTTAGATTGCACCCCAGGTATCGTTATCTCTAATCCAACCTCTAAACCCTCGGTTATGACTCTCGCCTATACTTCGGGAGTGGTGTTGTTCAAACAACTACTTAAATATGCACTCTCTCAAATAGATACATAATAAATAGGAACAACTAATTGAGGGCCCTTCAATCAACTACAATGAAAACGTAGTCGAACAAATAGAGATTAACAACCAAACAAAACTATATTAATATCACAATTAGTTCATCTCCAACGGGTTCCACCAAAACCTTAGATAAGAAAAGTTAGCTACTCATGCTCAAGAACAAAAAAAGCCAAAAAGAAATCATAATTCTCAAAATAAATATTAAAGGAAGAAAATATAAAACTCTAATGGTTTCTTGTCTTCTCACAATGAGTCTTGCCTCCTACTTGAGTCTAAAAACAAGAATTTCCTCCTCTTGGGCGGATTTACAATGTTTAAATAGGGTTTGGCAATTTATTCCCGTATTTGCACTTAAATCCTTCAGCTTTTCTGATTTGTTAGCTTTTGCCCGCGGCCGCAGCATGAACGCGGCGCGACCGCGGTGGATGACACGCTTTCTGCTTCCAGTTATTCTGCCAACCGCGCTCCAGCCGCGGTCGATCGCGGTCGCGGTGGGCTATTTTCCAGCAACTTTAGCCTTTTTCTTGTGCTTTTCTCACGGGTTTTCTTGATTGGCCTAAAACTCCCTTAGTTGACTCTAAATTGCACCAAAGTATCTTCTATCATAGAATACATCCTGCAAAGCGTAAAAACACTAATCAGAGCATTTTGTTATCAATATCCACATTAAAAACATAATAAAGTATGGTCCATTAGGGGTGAAAATATAATATAATTTATCTATTATCACTACGCTTAGATACGAACCGACGTGCTCATTTTGAGAATACATTACTCATCTATGACGGGATACGCTCCTTCCTAATAGGATCATAACAGAAACCGCTCCTGGACAGCAATTCTACTCGGTTTAGAAGGTTGCATCTGTTGTTTGCTTTCTTCAACCGATACGATGTACTATTGTCGCCTTATGGGAGAAAGGGGAATAAGGATGCAGCATAACAAAGACAGAGATAATCTTCCAACGCCACTTAATCTATCTCTCCGTGACTACTTAGGCTGCCAGTGCAAAGAGAAAAGAGTTCGATCTCCTCAGTTAACTTTCAGGTTTGGCCCTTCTGATATGGATACATAAATGGGTTTCTAGATCAACTTTTACAATTTGTTATTGAATTGAGATAGGTTCTGTAAAATGATTGTAATTTTTGTTATAGCTTACAATTTGGAGATGACTATAGGAGTAATATGTATTGGTTACTCTAACATGTATTGCTTGAATACGTAATACATTTAAGTAAACCTAGATTTGTGTTCATCCTCCTATATAATTTTTGGAGACTATGACTGTAGTCATGACTTATGGTTTTAATGATTCAATGTTGCATAATGTATGGACATATGTTCTAAAGGAGGTTGACATAATTCCTTCTCAATTTTAAATATCAGAACTGACGACTCTTAGGTTTTCTTTGTATCCAGAAGTTGTGGCAATAGAATTGATCACTGCTCTTTTTGCCTTACACATGTTTATCATGTGTGTTGGTTCTATCTTCATCATTTTTCTTTTTGCCTTACTCTATCCTTGGCAGTGATTTGATTAATATTCACTTTGGACTGTTATTCGTTCTTGCACTTTAGTCTTGAATCACAATAGGTCTTGAACGTGCACCCTATAATAGGAAATTTATGCGTTACTACTCCCTCGGTTCTAATTTATCTGAATTTGTTTGACTGGACACCGAGTTTAAGAAAAAATGAAGACTTTTGGAATTTGTTGTCCTAAATAAGTCAAAAAGGGTCCAGAGTATTTATTTAGTTACAAAAGTTTCTCATTAAGGGTGGAATTATAAGTTTAAGCAAAACTGTTTCCAAATTTAAAAAGAGGTCATTATTTTTTAAACGAACCAAAAAAATAAAAAAATAGGTTCACATCAACTGGAATGGAGAGAAAATAGCCTTTGAAAATGTCAAAATATAATCAATTGTTTAAAGACTTAAATGGAAGAGGACTTTCATCATCAACTAAAGTTTAAAGTTGAATCAGATTATTAGAAATAGTAATCAAGGCGGCTCCAGCGCCAAGCGAGGGAAGCGGTCCCTTTAGGTCCCAGAGAAGTTTAGGCCCCAAAAATTGGAGTACATGATTTACAATTTTACATACTATTTTGTTCCATTTTGTTTGACACTAATTTTCTTAATAATTTAAAAACGAATGATATATTTTTTTATTTTCTTAATAATAAGTTTTTATAGCTACACAATGGTACAATAGTTTTAAGACTACAAGTTTCAAAAGTTTACCGTCATAAGGATGTAATGATATATTTAATATCACAAATTTCAAAAAAATTTATTTCTTTATTAAACGTTGTGTGATGTCAAACCATAATAATCAAAGTAAAATAAAGGGAGTAATTAATTTTTCTGTAGTTGTTACTATAAAAGAAAGTTATTATTAGTAAATGTAAATAAAAGTGAATGCCCTTGAGGCATTTGTACAAATGATTTCTCTGGATGTCGCTCTTTAAATTTATTTTGAGGTTCAATTTTTCCTTGAGATTTTTCTTTAATTATGTCCCATATTAGCTTAGTGGATTAAATTTTGTTGAATTTTTAGCCATCGAACCACTTTTAAAGATGAAATTTAACACATTAGGCTAATGAGTGACAAAATGTAGAGCAATCTCAAAAATGGTCATATGATGCAAACAAAAATCAACTCGAGCTTGTCCACTCGCCTTTGAATTTTTTCTAAATTTTATCCATCCTATTATTTTAATCTTTTGTCTTCTTTTACTTTAGAATTTTCAATTTTAAGACTTCTGCATAGGCATATATATTTTGTAATTTATAAGAATTTGAGTATGCAACTGAAAATATAAATATGGTTATCCAAAACTCAAAAAAATAAGAAAAATCAATTAATCTTGTCGCATCTTAAGCAAGAAAACAAGTTTCAAGATAATTTAAAGCCTTTTTTTACAAGTTTGGCTTTAGGGCTCAAAATGTTTTGAGCCGCCCTGTAATATTAGTAATTTTAGATTCTGTAATTTTTGTTTTGTCAGTTCTAGAAATTATTTTAAAGTTGTGATAAGGTAATTAAGTACAATTACATGTCATTTGATGTGACTAAATAATGTTCATTATATTGAAGACTGCAGAGATAGCTCGCCAGATTATATGCCACAACTGTTTGACCTAAAGTAGAGGATGAGATCTAATCTAATTAGACGGGCTCACTGAGGTACTTATACTTTCACTCCCAATGGAAGAATAGGAGACAGAAAAATCAAATTCTTAATGGTTATGATAGTTGCTTAGTGTAAAGGATACATCACAAGTTTGAGCTTAGAGGAAAAGAGTACTATCCCTAATTGTTAAACTTGATAGCTAGATTTTTGGATTGGGCTGGTTGCCACGCTACTAGCATGCATATATGATGCAATTTCTCTTCTAATAGTGGATGATTTGGTGTTTATTTTGGATAAAGCATACACAAGGAAAAAGATACTTGAAATGTTAGCTAACGATTTTCTCTCTATGTCAAATGTTACTATATTTTCGTGTACCTTCAAATTGTAAGTAATAAAGATCACATTCATGCGGACGCCTGCAGGACTACCTCAGTGTCTCCGTGGACTGAAGGCTACTCCCTGAATCCGTGTCCACTGGGTCCGGCGCTATAATCTGCATAACATAAAGATGTGCAGGTGTAGCATCAGTACAACCGACCCAAATGTACTGAGTAAGTGTCGAGCCTAACCTCGGCGAAGTAGTGACGAGGCTAGGACACGACAACAGATAGCACATGTGCAATTCAACAATATAACAGGAAACATAATGACGGAATGAAAGCAGGTAAATTAACAACAACGGGGAGAAATGTTGGGGACAAGGGGTAACAACTCACTGAATCAACAGAATAAGATAACAATGGAAATATAGAAATAACAGCAGGAATTTAATAGCTCGGAACAAGTAAATAAACATAAAAGGCACGACATGTCCCCTCGTGCATAACCTCACAATCGTTCGGCACGGAATGTCCCCTCGTGCATAAATAAATAAATCACTCGGCACGGAATGTCCCCTCGTGCATAGCCTCACAGTCACTCGGCACGGAATGTCCCCTCGTGCAATATATAAGAAATCACTCGGCACGGCATGTCCCCTCGTGCAAACCTCACATCACTCGGCACGGAATGTCCCCTCGTGCATAACATGAATAAAAGCAACAATTAGACAAGAAAATACAACAATAGAAACCTCAAATACACATAAATGTTCAACAAGATTCTATCGTCACGGCAAGGGACTCAGCTATAACCAATATCACTCAGAGGTATAACTCAACAATAAAATCCTCAACCAAACGAATAATCAAATAACTTTCCACATCATTAAATACTCTCAATATGCCACTCCCAGAATGATAATAAACCCTTAACACAACGAATATCAAAGAACACAATGAAATTTAGCAAGTTCGACTCACATGCATGCTTGACCACAACATATAGGTGCTCGTCACCTCACCTATACGTTGGACATGGAATATCACATAGCAAATAAGACTCTATACCTATTCCCTCAAGCTAAGGTTAGGCCAAACACTTACCTCGATGCCTCGAACACAATTCAAGCCTCAACTACCGCTTTACCTCTTGATTCCACCGCCAACACGCTCGTATCTAGCCATAAGTTACTTAAGTATATCAATAAATGCTAATTAAATCAATTCTAATGCATGGAAATGAGTTTTTTAAAGTTTTCCCCTAAAAGTCGAAAATCAACCCCGGGCCCGCTTAGTCCAAATCCAAAATTCGGACCAAAACCCGATTACCCATTCACCCCCGAGCCCGGGTATATAATTGGTTTTGGAATCCGACCCCAAATTGAGGTCTAAATTCTCAAATGTCAATATTTTTAGGTTTCTCCAAAATTCCCAATTTCCCCGTGAAAACCCTAGATTCTAGGATGAAATCTTGTGAAAAGAAGTTACGGAGTGAAGAAAATGAGTTAGAAATCACTTACCAATATTTTTGAAGAAGAAAGAGTGTTTGAAAAATCGCCTCTTATGTTTTAGGATTTGAAAAAGTGAGAAATAACTGAAAATCCCGTTTATATATACCCCTCCCAGGCCTCCACCGCGGACCGCGCTAGAGCGACCGTGGCCGCGAAGGCCTTGATGCAGACCTCACTGGAACTCCCCACCGCGGACCGCGCTTAGACGACCGCGGCCGCGAAAGCCTCACCGCGGACCGCGCTAGGGCGACCGCAGACCGCGTTAGGGGTTCAGAGGCTCGACTTCTCAGACCTGCAACAGCTGTGATTCTAAGCCTAAGGCATACTGGAACCTACCCGAAACTTTTCCGAGACCTCGGAACCTCAAACCAAAAGTACACACAACTTTGGAAACATATTACGGGCTTATTCGAATAATCAAAACACCGAAATACCATCATAAACATCGAATTATACTCCGAAATTATTGTAATATTTCAAAACATCATAAACTTTCATATTTTTCCACTTCTAACCCGAAACACGTCAAACCAAGTCTGTTCCTTACCAAGTTTCACAGATAACACATAATAACCCTATTGAACCTTCTCCGGAACCACAATACGGGCCCGGTAACACAGGTTCCACATCAAATTTCATTTTCAAAAGCCTTAATATTTTTCAGAAAATAATTTTCTTTAAAAATTCATTTCTCGGACTTGGGACCTCAAAATTCGATTCCGGGCGTACGCCCAAGTCCTCTATTTTCCTATAGACCCTCCGGGACCGTCAAATAACGAGTCCGGGTCTGTTTAGCAAAAATGTTAACCAAAGTCAACTTTACTCAATTAATTACCATAGATTCAACATTTTATTAGTTTTACACCTAGAGGCTTCCCGACTACGCGTTCGGGCTATGCACGCACATCAATGTGAGATAAACGGAGGCTTTCAGGGCCTCGGAACACAGAGTTTTGCTAAAATACCTGGGATGACCTGTTGGGTCATCACAATCTCCACCTCTAAAACAAACGTTCGTCCTCGAACGGACATAAAGGGGTGCCTGAATCGGGAACAAGATGGGGATATCGGTCCCGCATATCGGACTCGGACTCCCAGGTAGCTGCCTCAACAGGCTGACCCCTCCACTGAACACGAACCGAAGGATAACTCTTCGATCTCAACTGACGAACCTGCCGAGCTAATATGGCTACCGGCTCCTCTTCATATGACAAATCCTTGTCCAACTAGACACCGTTGAAGTCAAGTACATGAGATGGGTCCGCAATATACCTTCGAAGCATAAATACGTGAAACATAGGATGCACGGCTGATAAACTCGGTGGCAAGGCAAGTCTATAGGCCACCTCTCCTACCTTATCCAAAATCTCAAATGGACCAATGTACCTAGGGCTCAACTTGCCCTTCTTTACGAACCTCATCACGCCCTTCATGGGCGACACCCGAAGAAACACCCGGTCTCCTATCATAAATGCCAAATCTCGAACTATGCGATCCGCATAACTCTTCTGCCTGGACTGAGCTGTACGAAGTCTATTCTGAATGATCTTCACCTTGTCCAAGACATCCTGGACTAACTCAGAACCCAACAATCTAGCCTCTCCCGGCTCAAACCATCCGGCTGGCGACCGACACCGCCTACCGTACAACGCCTCATACGGAGCCATCTGGATGCTCGACTGATAGCTGTTATTGTAGGCAAACTCAGCTAAAGTCAAGAACTGGTCCCATGAACCACCAAAGTCAATGACACATGCCCGCAACATATCCTCCAAAATCTAAATAGTACACTCGGACTGTCCGTCCGTCTGAGGATGAAATGTTGTGCTCAACTTAACCCGTGTGCCCAACTCACGCTGAAATACTCTCCAGAAATGGGAGGTAAACTGAGTACCTCAGTATGAAATAATGGATACGGGAACACCATGCAATCGAACAATCTCTCTCATACAGATCTTTGCCAACTTCTCCATTGAATACAAAACTGATATCGGAATGAAGTGTGCTGACTTGGTCAGCCTATCCACAATGACCCACATTGCGTCAAACATCCTCTGAGTCCGTGGGAGTCCAACTACAAAATCCATGGTGATACGCTCCCACTTTCACTCGGGAAGCTCAATCTGCTGCATCAAACCACCGGGTCTCTAGTGCTCGTACTTAACCTGCTGACAGTTCAAGCACCGAGCTACATATGCCACAATATCCTTCTTCATCCTCCGCCACCAATAATGCTGCCGCAAGTTCTGGTACATCTTTGTGGTGCCCGGATGAATGGAATACCTGGAACTATGGGCCTCATGTAGGATCAACTCACGAATGCCATCGACATCAGGTACATAAATACGACCCTGCATCCTCAAAACTCCCTCATCATCAGCCGTAACCTTCTTGGACCCTCCGTGCCGAACCGTATCTCTAAGAACACATAGATGATGATCATCATACTGCCTAGTCCGAATACGATCATACAATGAAGAACGGGACACGGTATGGGCCAAAACACTGCCAGTTTTAGAAACCTCCAATCTCATAAATTTGTTGGCCAAGGCCTGAACATCCAACGCAAGCGGGCGCTCTCCAACAAATAGATAAGCAAGACTACCCATACTGGCGGACATCCGACTCAAGGCATCGGCCACCACATTGGCCTTCCCCGGATGATATAAGATGGTAATGTCATTGTCTTTCAACAACTCTAACCACCTCCTCTGCCTCATATTCAACTCCTTCTGCTTGAACAGGTACTGCAAACTCTTGTGATCCGTGAACACCTCGCATGGCACACCATACAAATAGTGCCTCCAAATCTTCAACGCATGAACAATAGCCGCTAACTCCAAATCGTGGACTGGATAATTCTTCTCATGCACCTTCAACTAAAGTGAAGCATACGCTATAACCTTTCCATCCTGCATCAACACTGCACCAAGTCCCACCCGTGAAGCATCACAATACACAGTATACGACCCTGAACCTGTGGGCAAAACTAATACCGATGCCGTGGTCAAGGCTGTCTTGAGCTTCTGAAAACTCACCTCACACTCGTCCGACCACCTGAACTGGGCACCCTTCTGAGTCAACCTGGTCATTGGGGCTGCGATAGATGAAAAACCCTCCAAAAACCAGCGATAATAACCTGCTAAGCCCAAGAAACTCCGAATCTTTGTGGCTGAGGTGGGTGTAGGACAATCTCTGACTGCTGAAACCTTCTTAGGATCCACCTGAATACCCTCTGCCGACACCACATGGCCCAGAAATGCCACCGAACTCAACCAGAACTCACATTTGGAAAATTTGGCATACAACTTATGATCCCTCAGAGTCTGCAGGACGACTCGAAGGTGCTGCTCATGCTCCTATTGGATACGGGAGTAAATCAAAATATCGTCAATGAAAACAATCACAAATGAGTCCAAATAGGGCCTGAACACTCGGTTCATCAACTCTATAAAAACAGAGGGGGCATTTGTCAACCCAAATGACATCACCAAGAACTCATAATGCCCATAACGAGTGCGAAATGCTGTCTTAGGGACATCAGACGCCCTAATCCTTAGCTGATGGTAACCAGATCTCAAGTCTATCTTGGAAAGCACTGTAGTACCCTGAAGCTGGTCAAATAGATCATCAATCCTCAGCAAATGATACTTATTCTTAATAGTAACCTTATTTAACTGCCGGTAGTCCATACACATCCTCATTGAGCCATCTTTCTTCTTAACAAACAACACTGGAGCACCCCAAGGAGAAACTCTAGGCTTTATGAAACCTTTATCCAACAAGTCCTGCAACTGCTCCTTCAACTCCTTCAACTCTGGCGGGGCCATACGGTACGACGGAGTAGAAATAGGCTGAGTGCCCGGAGCTACCTCAATACAAAAGTCAATATCCCTGTCGGGTGGCATACCCGGCAGGTTAGTAGGGAATACCTCTGGAAACTCACGAACCACGGGCACAGACTCCATAGAAGAAACCTTGGCGCTAGAATCACGAACATAGGCCAAATAGGCCAAACAACCCTTCTCGACCATGCGCCGAGCCTTCATATATGAAATAACTTTATCGGATGAATAACTAGGAGTCCCTCTCCACTCCAAACGAGGTACTCCAGGTAAGGCCAAGGTCACAGTCTTGGCGTGACAATCCAGAATAGCATGGTAGGGAGACAACCAATCCATCCCCAATATAACATCAAAGTCAACCATATCAAGAAGAAAAAGATCTACCTGGGTCTCCAAACCACCAATAACTACTAAGAATGAACGGTAGACTCGATCTACCACTATAGAATCACCCACCGGTGTTGACACATATACAGAAGCACTCAGGGAATCACGGGACATGCTCAGATAAGGGGCAAAATATGAAGACACATAAGAGAAAGTAGAACCCGGATCAAATAAAACCGAAGCATCTCGGCTGCAAAATGAAACCGTACATGTAATAACTGCATCAGAGGCCTCAGCCTCAGGTTTGGCAGGAATAGCATAGTAGCGGGGCGGAGCCCCTCCAACCTGAACATATCTAGGTCGACCTACTTCGGGCTTCCCTCTACCTCTCGTGGCCTGTCCTCCACCTCTATGAGTCTGACCTCCACCTCTGGTACCTCGACCACCACCCCTAGCTGGTTGAGGGGGTGCACCTGATGCGGGAACCATCGCACGAGAACCCTGATACTGAGGACCACCAAATCCTCGGGGACAAAACCTGGAAATATGCCCCGTACCACCGCAAGTAAAGCAAGACCTCGACTGATGAGAATACTGACCCTGGAACTGTCCCTGACGACCAGAATGACCACCCTGAAAGCTCTGAATCGGCGGTGCACTGATGGGAGCTGATGGTGCACTGCGGGATACCTGAAGTGCCGACTGGATAAGCCTAGGAGGATGACCTCTGCCAAAGGAATCTCTACCTCCAGATGAGGCACCACTGAACCGGCCGAAATGACGAGGTCTCTTGTCAGGCCCCTGACCACTGTCCTGTGATAATACCATCTCAATACGCCTGGCCACATCGTCCGCATCCTGGAAGAAGATATCAGTACCCGTCTCCCTGGACATCTGAAGTCTGACATGCTGAGCTAGACCCTCAACAAACCTCCTCACCCTCTCCCGATCAGTGGGGAGTATCATGATAGCATGCTTGGCTATAGTGATGAACTTGGTCTCGTACTGAGTAACAGTCATAAATCCTTGCTGGAGACGCTCAAACTGCCTCCGAAGATCCCCTCTCTAGGTAACGGGAAGAAACTTCCCCAAGAACAACTCGGAGAACTGAGCCCAAGTCAAAGGTGCAGACCCAACTGATCTGGTCAAGCAATAGTCCCTCCATCAAGTCTTGGCGGTTCCAGAAAGAGGAAACATAGAAAAATCAACTCCATTGGACTCTACTGTGCCCATGTTCTGAAGAACCTCATAACAACTGTCCAAGTAATCCTGGGGATCCTCTGATGGTGCACTAGTAAATGTGGTAGGAAATAACTTGGTGAACCGATCTAGTCTCCATAGAGCATCTGCTGACATAGCTGCTCCCTCAATTGTCGGTGCCACAATACCCGGCTGAGCTACTCCGGCTGTCTGAGGTGCTGGAGTCTGGAACTGAGGATCTAACTGCTCTGGTGTACGAGTAGCAGAAGTCTGGGTCCCTCCCCCAGCCTGAGAGACAGCTGGTGCAGTAGGAAGAAGACCGGCTTGAGCCACACTCTCCATAGGTCCCACCAAGCAGACTAGAGCGTCCTGAAGCACCGGGGTGGCAATGAACCCCTCTAGGACCTGAGCTGGTTCTATTGGGACTGTCTGAGAGGGAATCTCCTCGGTGAACTCAACCTGAGGATCCTCCACTAGGGCTGCTGCTCTGGGCTGAGCCCTGCCTCGGCCTCGGTCTCATCCTCGGCCCCTCGTAGGAGCTGCGACAGGAGTATCGGGCTACTGATCGGAACTGGGGGAAGCACGCGTCCTCGCCATCTGCGAGAGAGTAGAATGGAAACTCAATTAGTATTTAGAATTCAAGTCGCACGACAGAGAAGAAGAAATACGAAGTCATTCCTAACTTTGCAGCCTCTGGGGGATAAGTACAAACGTCTCTGTACCGATCCCTCAGACTCTACCAAGTTTTTCTGTGAGTTGTGAGACCTAAGCAACCAAGAGCTCTGATACCAACTTGTCACGACCCAAAATCCCACCTCCAAGCCGTGATGGCGTCTAACGTTGAACCCGCTAGACAAGCCAACGTTTTGGTTAAGTTTACTTGTTTACAATTGAGATAACAACAATACTAGAACAAATATAATTAAAGAATGCGGAAGACTAATATATTCAAGAACTTTAACGATAAATCTCATAAAATCTTTCTCGATTACAACCTAGAAACCGGTATCACAATCTCACGAACAGACTAAGAATTTGCTCAAGACAAGAGTTTGAAATAAAGTAATACAATTGTCTAGAAAAGCAAAACAAGACAGAGGGAAGGAGGTGAGAGGTGACGCCAAGGCTTGCGGACGCCTGCATGACTACCTCAGTGTCTCCGTGGATTGAAGGCTACTCCCTGAATCCGTGGCCAATGGGTCCGGCGCTATAATCTACACAACATAAAGATGTGCAGGTGTAGCATCAGTACAACCGACCCAAATGTACTGAGTAAGTGTCGAGCCTAACCTCGGCGAAGTAGTGATGAGGCTAGGAAACGCCAATAGATAACACCTGTGCAATTCAACAATATAACAGGAAACATAATGACGGAATGAAAGCAGGTAAATTTACAACAACGGGGAGAACATGCTGGGGACAAGGGGTAACAACTCACTGAATCAACAGAATAAGATAACAATGGAAATATAGAAATAACAGCAGGAATTTAACATCTCGGAACAAGTAAATAAACAGAAAAGGCACGACATGTCCCCTCGTGCATAACCTCACAATCTCTCGGCACGGAATGTCCCCTTGTGCATAATAAATAAATCACTCGGCACGGAATATCCCCTCCTGCATAGCCTCACAGTCAATCGACACGGAATTTCCCCTCGTGCAATATATAAGAAATCACTCGGCACATCATGTCCCCTCGTGCAAACCTCACATCACTCGGCACAGAATGTCCCCTCGTGCATAACATGAATAAAAGCAACAATTAGACAAGAAAATACAACAATAGAAACCGCAAATACACATAAATGTTCAACAAGACTCTATCGTCCCGGCATGGGACTCAACTATAACCAATCTCACTCAGAGGTATAACTCAACAATAAAATCCCCAACCGAACGAATAATCAAATAACTTTCCACATCATTAAATACTCTCAATATGCCACTCCCAGAATGACAATAAATCCGTAACACAACGAATATCAAAGAACACAATGAAAATTAGCAAGTTCGACTCACGGGCATGCTTGACCACAACATATAGGTGCTCGTCACCTCACCTATACGTTGCACATGGTATATCACATAGCAAATAAGACTCTATACCTATCCCTCAAGCTAAGGTTAGGCCAAACATTTACATCGATGCCTCGAACACAATTCAAGCCTCAACTACCGCTTTACCTCTTGATTCCACCGCCAACACGCTCGTATCTAGCCATAAGTTACTTAAGTATATCCATAAATGCTAATTAAATCAATTCTAATGCATGGAAATGAGTTTTCTAAAGTTTTTCCCTAAAAGTCAAAAATCAACCCCGGGCCCGCTTGGTCCAAACCCAAAATTCAGACCAAAACCCGATTACCCATTCACCCCCGAGCCTGGGTATATAGTCGGTTTTGGAATCCGACCCCAAATTGAGGTCTAAATTCCCAAATTTCAATATTCTTAGGTTTTCCCCAAAATTCCCAATTTTCCCATGAAAACCCTAGATTCTAGGATGAAATCTTGTGAAAAAACGTTAAGGAGTGAAGAAAATGAGTTAGAAATCACTTACCAATGTTTTTGAAGAAGAAAGAGTGTTGAAAAAATCGCCTCTTATGTTTTAGGGTTTGAAAAGTAAGAAATAACTGAAAATCCTGTTTATATATACCCCTCCCAGGCCTCCACCGCGGATCGCTCTAGAGAGACCGTGGCTGCGGACTACGTGTTCGGACTGCGCACGCACATCGAGGTAAGATAAAAGGAGGCTTTCAGGGCCTCGGAACACAGAATTTTGCTAAAATACCCGGGATGACCTTTTGGGTCATCACACTCAATCGGATAAAAGGTTAGTATAACTCTTGGATTTTGATATTCTTGGCCTTTTTGCAGTATAGAACGTGTTGCTTTCTTAGACTTTGTACTCCTTAAAGAGCTTGTGCTACTATCACTCTTCTTGATTGCGCTTTGCCTGGTGGAATGTGACATGCTTAAATTGCCACCACACTTTATTGCTAGTGCTGTAATCTTATGCAACTTAGTACAATGGAATAAAACTTGCGAGTTGCACGCAAAATACTCAAAGATCAACTTTTGTGAGTGTACTAACTCTGCACTCTATGATTATTGTAACTAATTTCTCATCCTTACTTTACTTTAACTTTTTTCCTTTGATTTTTAGGGATTGTTCAAGATATTAATAGCGAACTTCCACCAAAAGACAACAAACACAAAAACGAACAGGGGTACATAAAAGGTACAATACATCTAAGTTTGGTTATGCAGCAAGATGTGAGCCTGCTCATTTTCTTCTTATGCAAACCAAATAATAAAAATGGCATGTATAGATATTTAACTTGATGTAACATTTGTTATTGGGTTGCTCGAATAGAATGTGGGAGTTTTTATTGTTACCGAAATTGCAAAAGCAGAATAATAACTCAGCTATTGTTGTCGTCCCCAGGGAATTTGACTACTTCTCTTAAAAAGCATGATTATTAAATTGGTTGTGTTAGTCACGAACAAGGTATAGATTTTAAACAGTCACTGTCATCAAGTTTTAATATATGTTCCAGGCTTTCTTGTTTTATGAAATGTTGCACATTCTTTGATCGTTTTGTCGTCCTAACCATACGACAATGCAACATTATTAATTTGCAGAATTTTTTACTATATTATTTCATGTATAAGTGTTAGTTTAATAATATTAATTTAATTTTCCAAATTCGTGTATTATATGACTCGATATACACGTGCAACGCACGTGCCGAGAAACTAGTTAACTAACAAATACTAGAAAACACTAAAATTATCAGCTAAGGAAACTAATAGCCTGTTTGACCAAGTTTTTTTTTTCCGGCCCAAAAGTGCTTTTGGCCAAAACCTAAGGTGTTTGGCCAAGCTTTTAGAAGGAAAAGCAGAAACAATTTTTGAGAAGCAGAAAAAAGTAGTTTCTCTCCAAAAGAAACACTTTTGAGAAAAATACACTTAGAAGTAGTTTTCAAAAGTTTGGCCAAATACTAATTACTACTCAAAAGTAATTTTCAAATTAATTAGACAAACATAGATTGCTTCTCACCAAAAGCACTTTTTTGAAAAGTACTTTTGAAAAAAAACACTTCTCAAAATAAGTTGATTTTAGAAGCTTGGCCAAACAGCCTATAAGAGTTAGAGACAAGATTAAGGAGGCATAAAGTTATGATTTCCCCAATTTTCGAAATATTTCCCGCTACATCTCCTATACATTTGCCTAAGTATTCTCTACCAGTGGTGATACTTCTGGTGTCATACTTCCCTTCCAAGCAACTACCATAGTTTACTAGACATATTCTTTTGAACTATGCTAGCGGACACTAATTCACCGCTCACTAAGACTGCACCAAGGTTTCGTTATTAGTAATCTCATCTATAAACCATTTGTATTAGGTGAAATATGTTATGACATGTGTCCACCCAAGAAGGAGACACGTGGGACCCAAGACGGATGGCCGAAGATCGGATGCAGCTATTCTGTTTGTCACCGGAAGGATAACGTTCATAAAGGCAATAAATGCACTGCGGCCAGTAAAATTTAATAAGGAATATTTTGCAGCATTAAGAACGACGGCCCGTCACAGAGAATTTGGCATTTATGTTCACCGTTACATCTTCATCATTGCCCATCCTAATTGACATTAAAGAAGGGCACGATCCTAGTACCTTCTTCATAGCTATAAATAATAAGCTCGGTGTTCATTGCAAAGGACACGAATTTTCTGGCTAAACTTGCACTGTATTCTGTCCAAAGCTTAATACAATCTTACCTTCTTGCTTTCTAATCTCATCATTGTTGTGCCCGATAACTCTATTTCTTGAATCGTCATCTATGTTGTCTCATTCTCACATTTCAAGGCTAAGTATTATACATTTTTTTAATAATTATATTATTTCAGGATCAAATTAATTCACTTGTCTAGAAACCACGTATAAATTCAATTGTATCATTTCACGGGTAAACACCATCCATATTGATTCCTCACATACGTTAGGAGTGATGTTGCTCAACAACTACCTAATTATGTATCCTTTTCCAAGCAATACATACTAAATAGGCACAGTCAATTGAGAGCTCTTCATGAATCAACTGAAATAAGCACAGGTAGAGAAATTCAAAGGCTCAATCATATAAAAATATAACAAGAATTTATCCTCCGAAAGGTTTCACTAAAATCCTAAATAACAAATTAGCTATTCATAATAGTATACAAAACTACAATACTAGAATTCATAACCAATAATGAAAATAGAGGAAGAAAGAGGGAAAAACATGAAGTTGAATCCTTCTCCTTGCTCCGAGGATGTTCTTGCCTCCCCAAAGTCCTCTCTCTCTCTCTCTCTCTCTCCAGAGTGGCGGCCTCTACCCAAAATAGGTTTAGAATCTCTTTTATGTGCGTTTGGGGAAGGGGGTGGGTGGGTGGGGGGGGTGGCTGAAATATCCTTAACCCGGGCGAAATAGGAGAGACTTCTCGTCACCAGCGCCCTGGGTAGTGTGGGGCGCTAGCCTTGGCGCTGGGATTTTTGAGGTTCTAGAAACTGGGCCACAAGTAGCGCCGCCGCACGCTACTTGTGGCGCTACAAATGGCCAAATTCCAATTTTAGCTCTTTTTTGGCTCTAATCTCGCACCTTTTGCACCACATTGCCTCCTAATGATTCCTACACATAAAAATACAAGGAGTAAGCTCGAGTCACAAATATTCACCCCAATGTTAATAAGATTGAGGTATAATGTAAGGCAAATTACATGCAAAAACATGAATTTTAGTACCATCAATCAACATTATCAGATGTGAATTTGAATAGACAATTTGGCACATATTTCTTGTATTTTGTTTTTCCAATCTGTGCTTTTCTCTTACAGAGAGAAAATTGTCAAGATCTCTCTCTCTATTTTTACGTTAAATGTGTTTGTATACATACTCAAAAAGAGAGTAGCAAGTCAACCAATGTGAAGAGGAAGGAATTAAATGTAAGTCATATTTCGAGTGGGAAGGAAGAGAAAAAGAATCAAGACCATGAGGTGTCTCAAGAACTCCAGAAAAAGAACCTAAGTTTCTTGGTTTGCTCTTTCCTGGGGTACCAGAGAGCAACTGTAAAGTTGTCTCTGTATGATTTATAGGTCACAGATTCGAGTTGTAGAAGCAGCAACTAATTATACTTGCATTAGGGTAGGCTATCTATATCACACCTTTTGGGGTGCGATCCTTTCTCGGAGTCTATGTGAATGCGAGATGCTTTGTGCACCGGGGTACTGCTCGTTTCATTTATTTTAAAAAATTAATGAATTTAAAAGGGTAAAAAGATAAATATGCAGCTCGACAAGAAGATTTTTATTTCTAAACTCTTAATGAAAAACTCTTTGATACCATATACCTGCATGTCCAATATTTTAAGATCATTATCATATTCCAAACTGTTAACAACTATAATCAAAAAAAACTGAGAGTTCTCATCAATGGAGATTAGAATCTAGAATGTTCTCTCAATAGAGAACTCAGATGAACAGAAAGACATGAAAATGAGAAAATAAGTCGGTCCAATACCATATCAGTCCAACCAAATAAAACTAAACCAAATTATACGCATAAATACAATTAGGCCTATTATTCAGTCTTTCAACTTTGGGCCTGAAGCCAAATAAGCAGATAGTCCAACACCCCCCTTCAAGTTGAAGGGAGAGAGCACCTTCAACTTGCCAAGAAATGAATGATAGAGAGCACCAGTAAGAGGCTTTGTAAGTACATCAGCAAGTTGTTGAGCAGTTCGGACATGATCAAGCTGAATAAATCCCTCAAGCAACTTGGTTCGAATAAAATGACAATCCACTTCGATGTGCTTAGTACGTTCGTGAAATACCGGATTCTTGGCAATGTGAATGGCTTCCATGTTGTCACAAAACACAGAAATAGGAACATATATGTCATGTAATAATCTGGAAAGCCAGGTCAGTTCAGCCACAACCTTACTCATAGCACGATACTCAGCTTCAGTTGAGGACAAAGAGACCACTGGTTGTTTCTTAGACTTCCAGCCAATAAGGCTATCACCAAGGAAGATACAGTAACCAGTAACAGACTTTCGTGTATCAGGGCAGGCAGCCCAATCACTGTCTGAATAAGCACGGACAGACATATCAGCAGAATTAGAGTAAAATAGCCCAAGATCATCAGTACCCTTGAGATAACGAAGCAAGTGAAGTGCAACAGACATATGAGGAACTCTAGGAGACTTTAAAAATTGACTAAGGTATTGAAAACCAAAAGATATATCTGGTCTCGTGTGAGTGAGAAACAACAGTTTACCAACAAGACTTCTGTATTTTTCTGGTGTAGGAAGAATATCACCAACATCAACATGCAATTTATTATTCAACTCCAAAGGACTCAAAATAATGCAAGGACCCTAAATCTTTAATCTTGAACTCATTATCCAAAAATGCTTTTAACGACTCGATTTCAAGCAAATCATCACCTGTGAGTATAATATCATCAACATAGACTGCCAAGATAACTAAGTGACCAGGGGACCCTTTGATGAATAAAGAGTAATCATTGGGGGAATGATGATAACCTCTAGAACACAAAGCATGAGATAGTGTAGCATACCATTGGCGTGAAGCTTGTCTTAAGCCATAAAGTGATTTCCTAAGTCGACACACCAATGGAGCAGAAACACAAGAGTTGGAGGAAGAAACAGAAAGACCCAAAGGCAATTTCATGTAGACCTCTTCATCCAAATCACCATGAAGAAACGCATTATTAACATCAAGCTGAAATAGAGACCACTTTTTCTTAACAGCAGCAGCAATAAGACATTTCACAGTGGACATTTTCACTACGAGAGAAAAAGTTTCATTGAAGTTCACCCCCTCAACCTGTGTGTCCCCTCTAATGACAAGCCTAGCTTTATATCTTTCGACACTACCATCAGCCTTGTATTTGATTTTATAGACCCACTTACACCCAATAGGTTTCTTACCATGTGGGAGCTCAACAATGTCCCAAGTATGATTTTGTTCTAAAGCTTCAAATTTTTTTCTCATGGCTTCTTGACAAGCTGGTATGGGAGCTGCCTGAGAATATGTATATGGTTCAAATTCTTTATGCTGAGTAACAGAACAAGAAAGGGAGGACGGAATTCTTTAGAAGAAACATGTATAGTAGTAGGAATAATGTCAGGATTGAAAGGAACAAGAGAGGTAGGTAATTCAGGTACATAATCAGATAAGGAGGAAGTAAAAGACTTAACATGGTGAGTAGGACTAGATACAGGCGATTGTATATGTGAGATAACATCTGCATCAGGTTGTGAATGTGACTGACCATCAACAGCTTCAGGAAGATCATTATTAGGAACAAGAGAAGAAAGTTGTGGTGTATGTGGTAAAAGACATTTAGAAGAAACAAGAAGAGAAAAATCAGAAGAGAAAGGGAAATGATGCTCATGAAACACCACATCTCTAGAGATGAAACATTGTTTAGTGTGCAAACTGTACAATTTGTATCCCCTTTTAGCAAAAGGATAGCCAAGAAACATACAGGGAAATGCTCTAGGTTTGAATTTGTCTCTTTGAGGAATGGGAACGGTGGCATAGCAAAGACACCCAAAAGTTCTAAGATGGGAATAACTTGGCACTTTACCATACAATAATTCATAAGGAGATTTGTTGTTGAGTAATCTGGAAGGAATCCTATTGATGATATAAGTGGCTGTTAATAGACAATCCCCCCAAAATCTTATAGGAACTTTGGACTGAAAAAGCAAAGTTCTAGATGCTTCAAGCAATGTTCTATGTTTTCTTTCCACCACACCATTTTGTTGAGGGGTGTGGGGACAACTAGTCTGATGAATAATGCCATGCTCAGAAAAGAAAGAAATGGCAGCATTACTAGAGCCTAGCTCTAATGCATTGTTAGACCTAATGTTTTGTATGGTAGTATGAAACTGAGTCTTTACCATAGCAATAAAGGATTTGAACAAAGAGAATGCATTACTTTTGGATCCCATTAGATGAGTCCAAGTGCTTCTAGAAAAATCATCAACAATGGTGAGGAAATACTTAGAACCAGAATAGGTAGAGGTATGATAAGGTCCCCAAGTATCAACATGAATGAGTTGAAAAGGTTTGGAAGTGTTAATGGAACTTTCTAGGAATGGTAATCTGGTTTGCCTAACCATTGGACAAATTGTACAAGGAAAAGACTTATTAGAAGAAATAGTAGAAGCAATCTCAGATATACTCTTCATTCTAATAAAAGAAACATGAGCAAGTCTATTGTGCCAGACAATATCCATTTTATTCAAAGCAGCTTTATTACATATGGCAGAATCATTATGTACATCAGAAGAAGAGAAAGAACTAGAGTTACACAAAGATGAAAGGTTGCTGCTATTTGAAACATTTGTCAAGGTTGGCTGAATCTGAGATGATGAATGTTCCCAAACAAACTTGTATAAGCCATTGTCCAGTTTACCAAGATCCAGAGGCTTCTTCAGAGAAGGGCCCTGTATAACACATGAGATTCTGGTAAACTGAACCATGCGATCAAATTGTTCAGTAATTTTGTGTACAGAAATGAGATTATGTTTGAAAGAAGGTAGATAAAGAACATTGTGAAGAATGATGGACTTAGTTAAGACAAAAGATCATGTACATGTAACCTTAACTTTGTATCCATTTGGAAGGGAAACAAGAAAATGAATGGGTAAAGGTGTGATATTGATGAGGTATTCTTTATTGGAAGTCATATGGTCAGATGCACCTGAATCTATTATCCAAGTTAAAGAATCTGATTTACTCAGCAAAGTAGAATTAAAACTATATACTAATGTCTTAGGCAGTAAAGTACCAGCAAAATTGGCAGAACTTAAAGTGTTGAGAGAAGGTCTAGAATCTGAAAGTTGAGTCTGTTGAAGCAAGGAGATCAATTGAGCATATTGTTGTTGAGTCAATCCATGTACCACAGATCCTTGTTCTGCCTGATTCTGAGTAGAGGTTGAAACAGAATTGGCAGGAACATTTTGTGGAGTAGAAAATTCAGAATCTACCATATTTGCAGCTGGTTTTCTGCCTTTGGTAAATTTAAAATTTTGGGGAAAACCATTAAGTTTGTAACATTTATCAATCAAGTGCCCTGTCTTCTTGCAATACTTACAGAAGAGACTAGGCTTAGATTGGTCAAAGAATACCCTCTGGCTGTACTGTTTTTGCTGTGGTTGTGATTGAGTAAATTTGATAGTATTTGAACTAGCATTGAAAGAGGCAGATTTTGGATGAAACTGAGGACTTGTAGTAATTTGCCTTTGTTTTTCATCTTGTAGGAGAATATTATATACAAAATCAAGAGAAGGTAAAGGATGCATCATCAACATATTGCTTCTAACCCCCACATAAACCTCGTTTAATCCCATAAGGAACTGATGTACCTTATCCTCTTCTCTTTCCTTTTGTAAACCCTCTTTAGCAGCACAATTACAAGAGTTTGCATGACTACTACGTATAACCTCTAATTCATCCCATATTTTCTTAAGTTTGTTGAAATAAGAGGGAATATCAAAAGATCCCTGATATGTTGATGCTAGTTCTATTTTTAATTCAAACACCTTAGTTCCATTTATTGTCCCATATCTGTTATTAAGTTGTTTCCATATACTCTCAGCAGTATCTGAGTACTGTACACTCTCAGCTATGTCTGGTGAGAGTGAATTGGTCAGCCACGATATGACCATATTATTGCAACGATCCCATTGCCTAAACTGAGGGGAATTTTCAGGAGGTCTAACACAGGTTCCATAAAAAAAACCAATTTTATTTCTAGCAGATAACGAAACAATCATACTACGCTTCCAACCCCCAAAACCATTCCCCGAAAATGGTACAGCCACAAGAGAAACTCCAGGAATATCAGAAGAGAGAAGGAATAACGGAGAAGACGGTTCAGGTGTGTAAACAGATGAAGAACTCATAGGAGGATCGAGACTACCCATATCAACCAGATAATATCAACTCAGTATTCTTGCATGCAATAAGAAAACCAAACAGTTAAGGAACGAGATTACCAGTCTTCTTCGCGACCTGAAGAAGCAAAGTCCTTCAGTGATATAAAAATCTAGGTCTGATAGAAAAACCCTAGATTCTTCGAGCAACTCGAACTAAACCTCCAATTGATCTCCAAATCAGAAAAACTTCGTTGATAATAAGGAGAAGATCTAGCTTCGTTGATAATAAGAAGAAAATCTGCATCAAAACCACCTTGAAATCTTCTCTATTCGTTGAATCACGGATCTTCGACGAACACAAAAAAAAAATCACCAAATTGAAACAGGGTAGAATCGCTCGACGTATATAGGTAGGGACTAACGAAATCCCTGCTCTGATACCATGTTAACAACTATAATCGAAAGAAACTGAGAGTTCTCATCAATGGAGATTAGAATCTAGAATGTTCTCTCAAGAGAGAACTCAGATGAACAGAAAGACATGAAAATGAGAAAATAAGTCGGTCCAATACCATATCAGTCCAACCAAACAAAACTAAACCAAATTATACACATAAATACAATTGGGCCTATTATTCAGTCTTTCAACTTTGGGCCTGAAGCCAAATAAGCAGATAGTCCAACACAACAAGTCATGTTCTAAACATATAGTAATACGCTCTTGTTGTAACCAACTAACCATCTTCAAGACCTCTTTTAGAAAACCTATTTTTCAACCATAACAAGTAGTAGAGCTCAGCAACAAGAGCCAGTAAAAGACACCAAAATATCACACTTTAACTTTACATGATCTATCCAACCAATCAGAATTTAGACTAATACAAGAATGGTCTATGTGAAAGGGAGCCTTGGAGCAAGGACAAAGTTGTCTTTACAAAGTTATCTTCACGTGACTTATAGGTCTAGGTTCGAGCCGTGGAATCGGAATCAACCATTGATGCTTGCATCAGGGTAGACTGCCTACATTACACCCCTTGGGATGGCTCTTCCCAGACTCTGCGCGAACGCGGGATGTTTAGCTTTAGCCACTAAGCTGCCCTTTTTTTCACAAGAATGATCTATGTATTCGGTATAGAATGGAACCAACGATGTCTGATACGAAAGAAGGGAAAGCTATCTATAATCTCCATGTCAATATATACAATAGTAAAACCATGATGTGATAATTATATGACAACACAATTAAGCAAAAACTTAAAATTCTTTATCATCACCATGCATTCTTAACAAAAGATCCAGTAACTAAAAGATTGTCAAAAACAGACAAGTAATAAAGTAACTACAAAGTTCTCTATTTATCTAATAGTTGGCAAAAAAGCTGCTCTTTTCCATTTCAAGCTATGGCTACCACTATTCCTGAATAAGTCAACGTGCAGCAATTTTCTGCTAATTTCTTTATTGTGCTTGAAAGAAAGGAGGATGAAATCGAACTCAAAAATCTTAAATCCATCAAACCAAAAGCCATATATGGCGAGATCAAGCTTTCCACATACGTTAAAAATAAGTATGTCTTTCCGTGGACAAGAATTTCTCGAATGACATCATTCTTAGGATTGTATATAACAACTTGCTGACAATTGCGGTTGCGTATTATCAAAGCTAGTTCTCCATTCTCTGACACAGTTAAGGGAACTACAAATCCATAAAAGAGAAAATTCCTTGTAAAAAATAAGGGTGTCCATATTCCTTCATCACTAATATTTCAAAACCCTTACTATATTGACAAGTCATACAAAGACATTCATTTAAAACGCCCAAACCAGCTATAACAATCTCTTCTTCATCAAACTTAGACTCAGGTATTGGAAACGTATCGAACTTTTCAAAGATGGGATCGAAATAAATTAAATTGTAGACTTCTTTTTTGTTTCTCCGATCAAAATAAGATTCCGTGTCATGTTTATATTATTTCAGCACGAGGGGATATTCCGTGCCATGTTTATGTTATTTTAATACGAGGGGACATTCCGTGCCATGTTTATGTTATTTTAGCACGAGGGGACATTCCGTGCCATGTTGTGATATTTTAGCACGAGGGGACATTCTGTGCCATGTTTATGATATTTTAGCACGGGGGTCATGCCGTCCCGTTTTTATTTATTTATTGTGAGGATGAGAGTAAAAGCACGAAGGGTGATGCCGTGCACTTGTCTTTGCATCATTATGTCTGTGGATTCCTGTTTGATATTTTCCCGCACTTGTTTATGTCTTGTTACTGTTTCCGTTGTCTACTCCGTGATATTTTCTATTGATATTTGCTTCATCATGATTGTTTCCTATTTGATATTTTCTGCACTTGTTTAAGTGTTAATATTTTGTTGTTTCAATTTGGATATTCATATTGATCTCTTACTGCATTATTGGCAAGACTTGAGATTCCTCCTGTACTGCATGGCAAATTCCTGAGTTTCGGACTGAGTTCCGGTAGATTTATCTTGAGGAGACTATGAACAAAAGATTCTATTGAAAAGTATTCTTGAAAAGGTAATGGTTTCGAGGGAGATTATGTCTGAAGGTTACATCGATGGTATATTTGAAAAGCATTCGTCTTGCATAAAATGATATTTGGAAGCCACTTATTGGGAAGGCATATTTGAAAATTTCGTATTTTGAAAGAAACTATATTTTTGGTATTTCTCTCTATTAAATATACTTATATATACATTTGGAGAAAGTATGTTTTCAAAGGAGATCTTTCTATACTAAAATGGTTATATTTGTAAAGTCTTTTCATATGAACTGTTGTTTAAAGATTTTCGCCAGTTTTTGGATTTCAATGGCTAAGCCCCGATGTGAACAAACAGACGTAGAGTTGAGTTATTGGTGTTCTCTATTGCGTTGTGTTTTCTTCCGGTTTGGCTTGTTTTTCCGTCCATCTTTCCGTGTATTTTTATGTTGTTTTCGTTGGTTAACTTCTGTAATTTCCTTCCGCATTATATTGCCATTGTTGTAAATTATTCCGTGAAGTCTTAGATAGATGTAGTGTTCGGTTATCTCTATATTCATGTTAGTTATTTTGTAGACAAGTGGTGTCTTGACTAGTCTTCGTCACTACTCTACCGAGGTTAGTCTTTATACTTACTGGGCACCGCTGTGGTGTGCTCATACTACACTTCTGCACATTTGTATGTGCAGATCCAGGTATATATTGTAGTAGTTGCGGGGATGATTGCCGGGGAGACTCAAGGTAACCTGTTGCTGCGTTTGCAGGTTTCAGAGTCACCTTCTTATAAGTAGTATTAATGCATTATTGTATTTATTTCCAAACAGCTGTATTTAGAAGTCGTAGGAGATTCGTAGAGCTTATGACTTGTATTACTGATTTGGAAATTTGTAAATTCTGTCAAGATTTCTATATCGAGACTGTTAGATTTCCTTTTATTATTGTTGTTATTAAGTAAATGTTAGGCTTACCTATTCCTAAGACTAGGTGCCATCACGATACCCAACGTAGGAAAATTTGGGTCGTGACAAATTGGTATCAGAGCTCTAGGTTCATAGGTGTTACGAGTCATAAGCGAGTTTAGTAGAGTCTTGCGGATCGGTACAGAGACGTCTGTACTTATCTTTGAGAGGCTACGAAACTATTAGGGCAATTTCACTTCCTTCATTCCTATCTTGCGAGTTCATTGATCTTCAAGTTTGAAAGTATCGATCCATTCTCTCACCGATGGTGAGGACACGAACTGCGGTTCCTGATGATGTTACCCCGAAGAAAATGTCACAATGATCAAAGACAGAGGCCGACGAGGAGCACGTGTCGCAGTTAAGATGCCTACCAGAGTAGCTATTGAGAAGCCGCAGTAGTTCTAGTGGGGGACAGGCACTGGGGTGCCTGTTGCTACCCCGAACTTCAGGAGGCCTGGGCATAGTTTGAGTATAATTGGTACATTGACTCAGGCAGGGTTGACTCTAGTGCACCAGTTGCTTCACAGATCAGGGGAGGAGTTCGGACTCCCACCGTCTCCACTCCAGAGAAGCGAGATCATATTGGTCAGGTTCCAGCTGTCATGACAGCACGACATGCGGTTTCAGTTCAGCATGTGGTTAGGGCAGTAGCATCGGAGGAAGAATACCTTGGACTTGAGAGGTACAGGAAGTACCACCCTTCTATCTTTCAGTGGATTGGCGACAGATGGTGCCCAGGGTTTCCTGGAGGAGTGTCACTATATTCTTCGTACTTCGAGTGTTGTGGAGACGAGCGGGATTGTTTCTGTCACGTCTCAGGTTTAGAGTAGTGGGTTGATCAGTGGTGGATGCATATGAGTTGGGGTAACCTGGCCGAGTTAGCTTCACTAGCATGGATTCAGTTTTCGGAGATGTTTTGAGGGAGGTTGCACCTCAATTCCTTCGGGATGTACGGCGCGCGGAGTTTGAGCAGTTGCGTCAGGGCGCTATGTCACTATTGAAGTATGTCGTTAGATTCAGTGAGTTGGACAGACATACACCTCGCTTGGTTGCTTCAGTTAGGAGATGAGTCCGTAAAGTCATTGAGAGATTCGGACATGATATTCGGTTCAGCGGGACTCGAGAGTTAAAGTAGGATGCCTCGTTTCAATAGGTAGTAGGGATCGCTCGCCGGTTAGAGAGCATGTGGGAGCAGGAGCGAGAGGACAGACGAGATTAGGGAGAGAGTTCAGGGAGGCAATGAGGCCTCATAGATCAGAGGAATCTACTAGTCAGTATTATGGAGGCAAGGTACGACATGGTAGAGAATTTTGTGGGTCAACTAGTTCAGTTTGCATTACCAGCTTTGCATGGGGGTTTGCAGGTACTCATGGGTCTTAGTGGATTCGTATTGTATGTTTTCCACAGCCACGTCGGCAGAGAGGTTGTTTAAAGCGTGGAGATGTTAGCCACAGGGTGAGAGATGTTTCCAGGATTCAGGCAGGTGTACTATAGCAGGGTATTCGGGTGAGTAGAGGGCGCCCGAGAGGAGGAGGCCCGACCCGTTGATGTATTTCATATAGTAGGCTGGAGACCGTTGGGTCAGATGTTATCATACATGTATGTCTTGATCTGCTTCATAGGGGCACCATTTGTATCTCACTATAGTTCTGTTGGTCGGGACGAGTTCCCTTATTTGTTGCTTTATTAATAAGTGAGTTTCATACTTGGCACTCTATTTTTGTGTTTTCTCCTGTTGGGAGATTCTATGAGTAGTAGCCCGTGTCTATCGTTGTTTTATTCATCATTGATAGTGGTGAGACTAGAAGTGTAAAGACCCGGTCGGTCATTCCGTAGAATTTGCATTTTTATTACTGTTTCTGCCTTGTCATAGCTGGGTTATACTGTTCATGATGTGTCATAGTTGGTTAGCTCGGGTTCGGAGGGGTCATAGAAGAAATTGAGACACTTAGTCTCTAAAAAATAGCCTTAGAGTTGGAAAAGTCAACTTGGAGTTGACTTATTGGTAAATGACCTCGGAATGCGGATTTTATGGCTCGGATAACTTTGTTAGGTGATTTGGGACTTAGGAGTGTGTTTGGAATGTTTTTGTGATGTCTGGTGTAGGATTAGGCTTGAATTGGCGAAAGTTAGTTTTTGACAATTTTTGGTCGGCAGTGGAAAATAGGCTATCGGGGTCGGAATGGAATTCTGACAGTTGGAACAGGTTTGTATAGCCATTTTGGATATGTCTGCAAAATTTCGGGTCAATCGGAGTTGGTTTGGGTAGTTTCGGCATCGTTGGTGGAATTTAGATGTTTCGAAGACTCGACTAAGTTTGAATGATCATTTAGGACGTATTGGTATGTTTGGTTGAGGTCTCGTGGGCCTCGGGTTTGTTTCGGGTAGTCAACAGACCAACGTTTGGCTTAAAGACTTGGTAGATTTTCAGGTGTTTTTTCATCTGGTTTTCGCTTCCGCGAACGCATAAGTAGTCCTGCCATCGCATAGGCTTAGCAAGGTGGGGGTCGAAGTTTGTTCTTCGCGATCGCAGTAGATGGATCGTCGTGTGGGAGGAGAAGGTTGTTCAGTGCGATCGCGTGAGGGAGTTTGCGATCACGTAGCGTTTCTGAGGCGCGTGTGGTAGGAGGCTGCTGTGCATCGCGATCACGTGAAGGGGATTGCGATCGCGTGAGTTTGGACCAAGCTGAATCGAGATCGCATAAGAGATGTTGCGATCGCGTAGGGTTAAAATCAGGGGATGTTGAGTTACTCTCCGCGATCGCGACAGGGTGTCTGCGATCGTGTAGAAGGAATCGCTGGGCAGAATGTTTAAGTTCAAAAACGAGGGTTTTAGCCATTTTTCAAAAACTCCATTAGAGAGCTCGGGAGAAGGGAGATTTTGGAGAGATTTTCCGTGGAAGTCTTGTGGTAAGTGTTCCCTAATCATTTTTTGTCTAATTTCACGAATTAGTATTGATTATTACTGTATAATTTATGGAATCAAAGTAGAAATTGGGGGGAAAGGGGAAGAAAAGTTGGGAAACGCTTTCGGTGATTTGAAGGGGTAATTAGGGTTGTATTTTGGTAAATTTGATATGGGTAGACTCGGGTGAAGATAAGGATTTCAGTTTTGTAAATTTTTCCGAATTCCGAGACGTGGGCCTAGGGGTCGGGTTTTGACAAATTTCGGGCTTTTTGAGTATTTTAGATAAATTTCGATTGGGCTTCATTCCTTAGAATATTATAATGGTATTCATCTGATTGTTGGTAGATTTGGAGAACTCGGAAGCCGAATTTAGAGGCAAGGGCACTGCAGAGTAGTATTTTAGCCGGTTTTTGAGGTAAGTAACGCTTCCAAACTTGGAACTGAGGGTTCGAAACCCCAAATTGTTTGATATTTGATGTTAATTAAGGTGACGCACTTGCCAAGTGACGGGCATGCGAGCGTACACCGGATATTTGTAGCCTGGCTCATCCCACGTCACTGCCTAATGGTTATCTCAGGTTGATATTGGTACTGTGAAGTTTACGTTTACCTTGAACGCAATAGAATCATGCTAAGTATAAATGTTAAGGCTTTACGCCGATATGTGTAAGACATGTAGTCACCTAATTGATTGAAGCTTTAAATCGGAACGGTCGATTATTGTTGTCTATGTTTATTATTAATGTTTTCATGTACTCGGTCCTGTTATAGTATATTTCATGCCTTAGTCTCAGAAATTGTTAATTACATGCATACTTAACATTGTTTGGGCTGATTTATACATCTGTGAGCCATATGAGTGAGACTGGAAAAAGGTATTGACTGACTGTGGCCGAGAGCCTGGTATTGAGACAGTTATGAGATTGGAATACACACCGCAGCGATCATTGAATCATGCCTTCGTTGGCTTGATATAGCGCTTGGGCTTATAAGATTCCCTTCGGAGTCTTTACACCCCCAGTGAGCGCACAGATATTTAGAGATGGATCTTCCCTGGACATGGATCATGTCTGAATGATATGTTCCGGAGATGGACCTTCTCTGTGGTGTTTATGTTCCGGAGATGGATCTTCTCTGTGGTGTTATGTTCCGGGGATGGATCTTCTACGTGGGGCTGGATTGGCCTTTTTCCTCAATACTAGGTGACCATGTCACCTGTGTTATGTAATATCCGGGATGGACATTCCCTGGGCCGGAAGGTCAGATTCTAGTACTGAGTGGACCACCTTATGAGAGTTTGATTACTGAGTACACATCATTCTTGATTCTATATGAATTCATGCAGGTATGCAGGGCTACAAACAATAATGGATACATCTTGTTTATTTTCTAATATATTACTGTCATGTCCAAGTTATATACTGTTGTTCATAACTATCGGAGGTTTAGTCCGTCACTACCTCTCAGCCCGTAGTTTGGTTTCGTTATTACTGAGTTGGTGTACTCACGTTACCCCCTGCACCTTGTGTGCAGATCCAGGTACACCGAGATTCAGCTCTGGACAGCGAGCGACAGCAGTTTCATCAGAGTTGACGAGGTAGCAACTGGCGTCCGTGATCACGTTATCCTCTCTTTCTACCTGTCGTATTTATTTTAGACTCTGATAGTTAGTTTTCCCTCTTGCTATATTTATGTATTAGCCGCTCATTACTGTGTGACACCGGATCCGAGAGTTGTAGATTTTGGGTTTTTGGTTTCATAAGTTTGCTTTAAATACAGATCTTTAGTATATTTAACTTCAGGCAGTTGAAAAATAAAATGGTAATTTACTTGATAATGGGTTCTAGTTTTGTTACAATTGAGTGGCTGGCCTGGTTCCACGACAGGTGCCATCACGACCCCGGAATTGGGTCGTGACAAGTTGGTATCAAAGCTCTAGGTTGAATAGGTCTCACCAGTCATGAGCAGGTTTAGTAGAGTCTTGCGGATCGGTACGGAGACGTCTGTACTTATCTTCGAGAGGCTACAGAACCCTTAGGAAACATTCCACATTCTTGTATTCTTGTCGTGCGAATCCATTTTATTCATCAAAAAGCGTAATCCTTTGAATTCCTTTCATGTATTCGAATGCGCACGCGAGCGCTTGGTATCAGTTGTGCGTCGGCGGCATGTGACTTCCATGGGTGATTTGTGATTTTTTTAACATGTTAATAATGGGCTAGTCGGAAGAACTTGAGGCCGGATTTTGTCTGTGACATGAGTGCTGAGATTTCGTTGTGTGAGCACATGTATTTGGGGACTTATATGTCTGTTTGTGTTCTTATTGCTGGGATTTGGTGACTTGATGACTACGTGGTGAGTCTGATTGATAGTTAGATGTGTTTAGGTTGTGTGAGTGTGACAAGAATGGAGTAGCGGGAGATGTGGCAAGGACCATTGATTATTTGACTTCTGTATTGAGTTAGAATATGAATTCGAGTTATGAGTATTGAAGGACCTCTCGTGTAGTTTAGTTGTGGAGTGAAGTGGGTTTTCCTGTTATGTTCTGAGTCACTGTGATGTCTTTTGAGCTGACCAATGCCCCAGCAACGTTCATGTAATTGATTGACGGTGCATGCAGCCGTGTTATAACTCCTTTGTTATTGTGTTCATGGATGACATCCTGGCATACTCGCGTAGCCAGGGGTAACATACTCAGCATTTGATTATGGTATTACAAGTATACAGGGAGGAGAAGCCTTGTGCAAAGTTCTCCAAGTGTGAATTTTGGGCTCAGTTTAGTAGCATTCTTGGGACACGTGGTGTCCAGTGAAGGTATCCATGTGGTCAGACGAGTGTGAGTAGAGCTTCCAGAAGCTCAAGATTTCCTTGACCACAACCCCCGTATTAGTATTGCCATCAGCTTCGGGTTCTTATACCGTTTGATGGGATGTCTCGAGGGCAGGCAGTGGTTATGTTCTAATGTAGGAAGGTATAGTGATTGTGTGATAGCTATGATTTTTGGAAGTGTATAGAGAGATATCATTTTGAGGTTAAGCATGCAGGGGTATCTCCTGCGGGTTGTCTTGAGGTGTGTGGCCCTTATGTTTATCTGTAGTAAGTTCTCTCTATCAGTAAATGATGTATGTTGTAGTTTGAGTTTAAATCCCTTGAGGGAGTTGGCATGACCATTACGATGATGAATACAAGATTTGCATACGAGTTGAGGGTTAGATGATCTGGTTCATATGAGCGTATGAAGGATTTAGTTAAATCCCACCACAGTATGGTGGCAGTAAAAGTGTATGGTCATCGTGAGTTATTGTTTGTCTTGATCGTTAGCTTTGAGCCAAGTGGGGGAGT
>ML241409.1:1637-50178 GCA_005239495.1 Nicotiana undulata | reverse complement strand
CCGTTCTTTTTGGGTACTACTACGGTGTTAGCTAGCCAGTCAGGATACTTTACCTCTCGTATTGAACCTCTATTTAAAAGCTTTTGAACTTCTTCATCGATCACTTGATTTTTGAAAGATCCTTGTTTTCGTTTCTTTTGTTTAACAGGTACGAACGATGGATCTTCGTTTAACTTGTGAGTCATCACTTCTGGTGGGATACCTATCATATCTGAATGGGACCATGCAAAACAATCCTCATTAGCCTTTAAATAATTGACAAACGTACCTTTTTGTTCTGGAGTTAATCTTTCTAACAATTTTACGCCAATGTAAAGTTTCCTTTCGGGCTTTTGTTCTGAGATGGGAACAACCTCGAGTTCTTCAGAAGTTGTTTTGACATGTTCTTCTTCTTCTGATTCATGAATGAAATCTGGTCTGGAGTCTATGTCCGCATGTTCTGGCTCATTCTTGATGATTACAGGATTTGTTTTGTCATTATCCTCTTCCGTACCTATTAGAATATCTATTTCTTTGGTACGTAGCTGATCAGAAGTTTGTTCCATACCTGTTTGTTGATGAGCCTCTGTTTGACAATTCGTTGTTTCTTCCGCGTCTCTTTTGTTGTTAAGAGTTATTGAATTAATATTCCTCGAGGTTTGCTGATCACCCCTGATCTGCCTTATTCCCCATTTGGAAGGGAATTTTATTACTTGATGTAAAGTAGATGGGACTGCTTTCATGTCATGAATCCATGGTCTTCCCAAGATGACTTTGTAAGCCATTTCTGTATTAATGACTTGGAACTTTGCATTTTTAACGACTCATTCAGCGTAAGTGTTGAGTTCGATCTCACCTTTAGTTATCACTGTTGAATTGTCGAACCCAGATATGGCTCGAACCTTTGGAATCATTGTGTTTTCTACTAGCATTTCTTCCATGACTTTCATCAAAATAATATTGACTGAACTGCCTGGATCAATCAACACCCTTTTAACGTTAGTGTCATGAATGAGTAAGGATATTACCAGCGCGTCATTGTGTGGAAGTATCAATCCACCAAAGTCTGCATCGTCAAAAGATATTTGTTCTTCTCTCATTTCTTCTCGAACCTATTTTCCGTGTGTGTTTGTGGCTTTTGAGGTTAGCTGACAGATTATACCGTTTACCTCTTCTCCTCTATGTATGACGTTAACAGTCCGTTTTGGGGAGGGGGTTGTTGGTGGCTCCTGCCTATTCTTCATATATGCATGTTTACCTTTATCACTAAACAAGTTTGTTAAATAGCCCTGCTTTAATAGATGTTCTACTTCACCTTGTAAATATCTGCAATCTGTTGTTCTATGGCCGTGATCATTGTGGAATTCACACCATTGATCGATGTTCCTCCTGTTAGTATTAGAACGCATTTCTTTCGACCAATTTAACTTTGTCTCCCATACTTCTTAGTATTGAGACGAACTCCGTGTTGCTTACATTAAAGTTATGGTGTCCAATTCGGGTAATATCCCGGAATTGTTCATCTCGATCTATCTTAGATCAAGATGAGGATGAGTTTGTATCTCTTCCCGAAGGTTTTGTGTTTTTGAACTTGGGACGTAGGTCACGTCTCGAGGGTCCTAAGTAAGGATCATACCTGTTTTTACCTGACTTTTTCTCTGATTCTAGGCGTCTTGTTCTGTGATATTCTTCATCTTTTGATCGTGTAATTATATCTTCTTCAATCCTTAGTTTAGTACTGTACCTATTGTATACATCATTCCATGTCGTGGCTGGAAATTCTCTTAGACTCTCTTTGAGTCGTCTCGTGGCTTCTGAACTTTTCTCGTTCAAGTTACTTGTGAATGCCATGGCTGCCCAGTTGTCAGGCACCCTTGGTAATTGCATTCTTTCCCTTTGAAACCTGTCTACAAACTCACGGAGCAATTCCTTGTCTCCTTGCTTTATCTTGAATATATCTTCCATTCGTTTTTCAACTTTTTGTGCACCAGAATGTGCTTTTATAAACGAATCTGCAAGTTCAGCAAAAGAATTTATAGAGTTTTCAGGGAGAAGAGAATACCAGGTTAAGGCTCCTTTCGTGAGTGTTTCTCCGAATTTTTTGACAAGGACTGATTCTATTTCCTCTTTTGTTAAATCATTGCCTTTTACTCCAGTGGTGAAAGCAGTCACGTGATCACGTGGGTCGGTTGTTCCATCGTATTTGGGGACATCAGGCATTCTAAACTTCTTGGGTATAAGTAATGGGGCTGCACTTGGCTTCCAAGGTTGTTGAGAATACCTATCCACATCGATTCCTTTGATAATAGGCGGAACACCAGGGATTTGCTCGATGCGATCGTTTTGTTCTTTCATCTGCTTCTGCATGGTTAATAATAAATTTTGTAATTCTGAATTACTAGTCGTACCTGGTCGTGTTTCAGGAAGTGTACTGAGAGTTTATCCCTGGTTGGATTTGTTAACCCCGCTTGCAAATCTTCCACTAGAATTGTGGTAATCCTCTTGCAAATTCTCGCAAAGCCTGTCCCACGTATTCAACACTCATTTGCCTTATTTGATCTGATTCCACCGGTTGTTCATTATTGTTACGATTGTCAGCTCTTTCAAAAGATGGTTCTCTCGAAGCTCGTGGAGTTCCTCGAAGAGGATTTGAAACTGGGGTTTCACTTCTTTGCTGGTTGTTATCGTCATTATTGCTGACGTTGTTGTTGTTGAAATTCGACATGATTTTAAGGATATCGATTGGTAGCGAAAACGATGATTATCAGATTCCCGGCAACGGAACCAATTTGTTTAACCAAAAAGTAAGATCTTTTGACTAAAGCTTAATTTAGGATAAACTCGGGTTACTAATAATAGAATTAATAAAATAAAGAATAAAGTAGCAATAATTTCGAGAGCAATATGCAAAGAATAAAATAGCTTAGTATCCGAGAAATCAGATGTCCTTGTTTGTTACATTTTTATCCCTTTTATAGGGATATTCTCCTAGTACAACGTTTGGATTTCTGTCATGATTGCCTATTTAATGTTTAATTATTACATTAATGAGGCGTTACAATGGTGAATAGTAACTGTTATTTTGGGAGCTACATAACGTACAAGACATTGATTGCTGATCTTCGAATCGGTCCATTATGGCGTCCGAATTCATTGTGACCGTGTCTCTTCTTCTTTGATGATCCTTTCGGGGCTAATTCTTTGCATTGACCGTACCTTTTTATCCCGTGTCCACGTGGGATGTTTTATTTGGTCCACCTGGTTGGCTGAGTCATCCAAAATTTGTACACGTATGAGGCTATATTTTTCACCAATACACGGACGTATTCTGGGAGATCCCCCATGTATTGCATATTTAAATTGGGGACTACAGACGTAATTTGGGAGATCCCCCCATGTATTGTATATTTATAAATGGAACTACGGGACGGTATCTCGGGAGATTTCATTGTGTGATACGTTGTGCTGAGCCTAGGGCTCCATTTTACTGTCTTATTTCGGCTTATTCACTTTGACTGTTTATTTTAGAACTTGTTTCTTTTCCGTACTATTTAAACTGTTTATTTACAAATCCAATAGAGCCTTAACCTGACCTCGTCACTACTTGACTGGGGTTAGGCTTGACACTTACTGGGTACCGAACGTGTTTTACTCATGCCCTTTCCTGCACATGTTTTCGTGTGCAGATCCAGGTTCCAGTTCTCAGTCCTGTGGCTAGTGGTCGGCGTAGCTGCTTTGAGGAGACCGTAAGGTAATTCTTCCGCATCCGCAGAATCCTCTGAGTCACCTTCCATTCTAGTTAGATAGATACTTTTATGTATTTCTTTCTCGTTGTATAGAGCTATTTCGGTATAGAGCTTGTGACTTAAAAGTGACAATCCAGGTTTTGGGAAAATTTGCTTGTACATGCCGAGTGGCGATGTTTGACTTAGTAGATTTACCTTACCTTTCCTTTACTTATTATTTTTGTTTATTATCTTTCACACATTTAGCTTACCTAGTCGTAGAGACTAGGTTCCTTCACGACACCTTTCAGAGGGTAAATCGGGTCGTGACAAGTTGGTATCAGAGCGTCTAGGTTCATAGGAGTCACAAGTCACAAGCCGATTTATTAGAGTCTCGCGGATCGATATGGAGGCATCCGTATCTATCTTTGGGAGGCTATGTAACTGTTAAGAACAATCACATTCATTTGAATTCCTTATCGTGCTACTGACATAAAAAATTCTAAAACTCTATTCTACTCTTGCTCACAGATGGTGAGGACTCGTACCCGACGATCAGGCACCAGAGCCCCCAGCTAGAGCCGCCAGAGGCAGGGGAAGGGGTAGAGGACGAGCACGCGGTGCAACCTAAGCACCTACGAGAGTAGCGACAGAGGAGCCCCCAACAGCTACAGTTGGAGGTGCACAGGAGGTCCCTACTGCTACTCCAGCCCTCTAGGAGACCTTGGCTCAGTTCATGAGCATTTTCAGCACTCTAACCCAGGTGGGACTACTCCCGATAGCTCCAGCCACATCTCAGGACGGGGGAGGGGCACAGACTCCCGCAACCCATACTCCTGAGCAGAGGGTCTATATGGGGCAGGTCCCAGAGTACATTCCTATGACCCCAACGACTCCAGCTCAGCATGACGCTAGGGTAGTTTCTTCCGAGGCAGAGCAACTCAGACTTGAGAGGTACAAGAAGTACCACCTACATATTTTCAGCGGACTAGCTTCAGATGATGCTCTGGGTTTTCTTGAGGAGTGTCATCATATTATCCGCACTATGGGCATTGTGGAGACGAGTGGGGTTTCTTTCACCGCTTTCCAGCTGAGGGGAGTGACTTATTAGTGGTGGCGTGCCTATGAGCTGATTAGTCTGGATGAGGCAGCTTCAGTCACTTGGGCTCAGTTCTCAGAGATAATTTTGCTTAAGTTTGTTCCTCAGAGCCTCGGGGATGCTTGGCGTGCAGAGTTTGAGCAGTTACGCTAGGGTGTTATGACTGTGTCGAAGTATGCAGTCCATTTAAGTGACTTGGCTCGTCATGCACCGGCCTTGGTTGGCACGATCAGAGAGAGATTTCGACGCTTCATTGAGGGACTCCACCCCAGTATTCGGACCAGTATGGCCAGAGAGTTGGAGACAGATATCACTTACCAGCAAGCAGTGATTATTGCCTGAAGGATTGAGAGCATGTTTGCTCGGGACAGAAAAGAGAGGGAGGCCAAGAGGTCTCGAGAGACTAGTCATTATTCAGGAGCTCGTGCACTAGTAGCACGCTATGGTAAGGGATTTGTGAGTCACCCAACGCATTAAGCTCTTCTAGTATCCAGTGGTATTCCAGCTCCTCCTAGACCTCGGGAGCCTTATTTTCCACCACTATTATCCAGTGCGCCTCCTGCTCGAGGTGCTATTACCGGCCAGTCCAACAGGCCAGTTCAGAGCCAGCATCAGCCGCCACGTCCTCTAAGAGAGGTTGTTTTGAGTGTGGTGACCCTCGCCACATGTTCAGAGATTGCCCCAGAGCTAGGAGGGGTGCGTCATCTCAGACTTATTAGGCCCCACGTGCCCCATCGGGTCCTCCAGCTATTATTCCAGCCCCAACCGCTACCTCACCTGCTCAGACAACTCGAGGTGGAGGTCGTGGAGGTCGGGGAGGTCGAGGTCTCCCTAGAGGGGGAGGCCAGGCCAGGTACTATGCCCTTCCAGCCCGTTCAAAGGCTGTTGTTTTAGATTCAGTCATCACAGGTATTGTCCCTGTTTGTCATAGGGATGCATCAGTATTATTTGACCCAGGCTCTACGTATTCATATGTGTCCTCTTATTTTTCTTCACATCTGGGGATAACTTGGGATTCTTTAAGCTCCCCTGCTTATGTTTCCACTCCCGTAGGGGATTCTCTTGTTGTGGACCGCGTATATCGATCGTGTTTGATTGTTATCAACGGTTTTGAGACCAGGGCTGATTTGTTATTACTCAATATGGTAGATTTCGATGTTATCTTGGGCATGGACTGGTTGTCACCCCATTATGCTATCCTTGATTGTCACGCCAAGACCGTGACACTGGATATGCTAGACTTACCGAGATTAGAGTGGAGAGGTACCTTAGAGTATACTCCTCGTAGAGTCATTTCTTTCCTTAAGGCTCAGCGGAGGGTTGAGAAGGGGTGTGATGCATACTTGGCCTATGTGAGAGATGTTAGTGTTGACACCCCTACAGTTGAGTCAGTTCCAGTTGTGAGGGACTTTCTTGATGTTTTTCCAGCTGATCTTTCGGGTATGACGCTCGGCAGAGATATTGATTTCGGCATTGATTTGTTGCCGGACACTTAACCCATTTCCATTCCTCCCTATAGAATGGTCCCTCCTGAGTTGAAGGAGTTAAATGAGCAGTTACAGGAGTTTCTTGATAAGGGTTTCATCAGGCCCAGTGTATCACCTTGGGGTGCTCCGGTATTATTTGTGAAGAAAAAAGATGGTTCTATGCGTATGTGTATTGATTATCGGCAGATGAACAAGGTTACAATGAAGAACGGGTATCCATTGCCTCGCATTGATGATTTATTCGACCAGTTACAGGGTGCTAGGGTATTTTCCAAGATTGACTTGCATTCTAGCTATTATCAGTTGAAGATTCGGGAGCCGGATGTCCCGAAGACTGCCTTCAGGACCAGATATGGTCACTATGAGTTTCTTGTCATGTCATTTGGGCTGACCAATGCCCCAGCAGCCTTTATGCATTTGATGCATAGTATGTTCCGGCCTTATCTTGATTCTTTCATCATTGTGTTTATTGACGACATCTTGGTGTATTCTCGGTCCCAGGCGGATCATGAGCAGCATTTGAGGACTATGCTTCAGACTTTGAGGGAGAAGAAGCTGTATGCAAAATTTTCTAAGTGTGAATTTTGGCTTTATTCATTGGCATTCTTGGGCCATGTGGTGTCTTGTGATGGGATCAAGGTAGACCCTAAGTAGGTGGAGGCGGTGCAGAGTTGGCCTAGACCATCAACAGCTACTGAGATCCGCAGTTTCCTTGGTTTGGCAGGGTACTATCGCCACTTTGTGGAGGGATTTTCATCTTTTGCATCACCTATGACTAGACTGACCCAAAAGGGTGCTCTGTTTAGGTGAACTGAGGAGTGTGGGGAGAGCTTTCAGAAGCTCAAGACAGCCCTGACTACAACTCCAGTGTTGGTATTGCCTATGGGTTCAGAATCATATACAGTCTAATTTGATGCCTCGAGGATTGGCCTTGGAGGGGTATTGATGCAGGACGGTAGGGTGATTGCCTATGCTTACAGACACTTGAAGGTGGATGAGAAGAACTATCCAGTTCACGACCTCGAGTTGGCAGCGATTGTTAGTGAACTGAAGATATGGCGTCATTATTTATACGGTGTTCCCTGTGAGATTTTCACGGATCACCGGAGTGTGCAGCACTTGTTCAAGCAGAATAACCTTAATTTGCGCTAGCGGAGGTGGTTGAAGTTATTAAAGGACTATGACATCACTATATTATACCACCCGGGGAAGGCCAATGTGGTGGCCGACGCCTTGAGCCACCGGGCGGAGAGTTTGGGGAGTTTGGCATATCTTCCGGTAGTTGAGAGGCCCTTAGCCTTGGATGTTCGGTCCTTAGCTAGCCAGTTTGTGAGATTTAATCTTTCAGAGCCTCGCCGGGTTTTAGCTTGTGTGGTTGCTCGGTCTTCTCTTTATGACCATATTAGAGAGCGCCAGTATGATAATCCCCACTTCTGGTTCTTCAGGACAGGGTTCAGCGAGGTAATGGTAGGGATGTGACTATAGGAGATGATGGTGTGATGAAGATGCAAGGTCGGATCTATGTGCCCAATGTGGATGTGCTTAGGGAGTTGATTCTTGAGGAGGTCCATAGCTCGCGGTACTCCATTCATCCGGGTACCGCGAATATCTACCAGGACCTGAGACAGCACTACTGGTGGAGAAGGATGAAAAAGGATATAGTGTAGTTTGTGGCCAAGTGTCCCAACTATCAGCAAGTCAAATATGAGCATCAGAGACCAGGAGGGTTGCTTCAGCAGATTGAGCTTCCAGAGTGGAAGTGGGAGCGGATCACCATGGACTTTGTAGTTCGACTTCCTCGGACTTTGAGAAAGTTCGATGCTATTTGGGTGATCGTGGATCGGCTGACCAAGTCAGCCCATTTCATTCCAGTGTTGACGACATACTCCTCCGAGAAGTTGGATGAGATTTATATTAGGGAGATTGTTCTCCTCCACGGTATTCCAGTATCTATCATTTCAGACAGAGGTACACAATTCACTTCACGGTTCTGGAGAGCCGTTCAGTAGGAGCTAGGCACTAGGGTGGAGTTGAGTACAACCTTTCACTTTCAGACGGACGGGCAGTCCGAGCGCACGATTCAGATTCTTGAGGATATGCTCCGTGCATGTGTGATGGATTTTGGAGGGCCATGGGACCAATACTTGCCACTTGCCGAGTTTACTTATAATAAAAACTACCAGTCCAGCATTCAGATGGCACCGTATGAGGCTTTGTATGGTAGATGGAATCGGTCTCCAGTGGGATGGTTTAAGTCGGGCGAGGCCCGATTGTTGGGTACAGATTTGGTCCAGGATGCCCTGGACAAGGTGAAGGTGGTTTAGGAGATACTTCGCACAGCTTAGTCAAGGCAGAAGAGTTATGCGGACCGGAAGGTTCGTGATTTGGCATTTATGAAGAGCGTCATAAGGTTCGGGAAGAAGGGTAAGCTGAGTCCGAGATTCATTGGTCCTTTTGAGATATTTGCGACGTGTTGGGGAGGTTGCTTATAAGCTAGTATTGCCTCCCAACCTAGCAGGAGTTCATCCAGTATTCCACGTCTCTATGCTCTGGATGTATCACGGTGACCTGACCTATGTTTTGAATTTCAGTTCAGTCCAGTCCAGTTGGACAAGGATCTACATATGTTGAGGAGCCAGCAGCTATATTGGATAGACAAGTCAGACAGCTCAGGTCAAAGAATATTATATCAGTTAAGGTTCAGTGGAGGGGTCATCCGGTCGAGGAGGCAACTTGGGAGACCGAGCAGAATATGCGCAACCAGTACCCTCACCTTTTCACAGCTTCAGGTATGTCTTCATACTCATTCTAGGACGAACCATTTTCTTAAGAGGGGGAGAATGTAACGACCCGGTCGGTCATTTTAAGAGTTAGCGCCCCGATCTCCTAATAACTGTTTTGTCCATATTTGTATCTATTTATGGAACTTGTCGGAGTAATTAGTTGTGCATTCCGGAGAGTTTTTGGACACATAGTCCTTAAATATAAGTTTAAGCTTTAGAAATCGAGTCGTAGTTGGAATTGTGTGAAGATGGGTCCAAAATGAAATTCCGTCGACTCTGTTAGCTCCGTTGGGTGATTCCGGGGTTAGAAGCGTGTCCGGAAAGTGTTTTCGAGGTCTGTAGCAGAATTAGGCTTGAATTGGTGAAAGTTAGAATTTTGGCGATTTCAGCCGATAGGTGAAATTTTGATATTGTGATCGGAATGGGATTCCGAGAGTGGATGTAGGTCCGTCGTATCATTTATGACCTGTGTATAAAATTTGAGGTCATTCGGACTAGTTTTGACGTGTTTCAGCATCGGTTGTAGATTTTGGAAATTTCCTAAGTTCTTAAGCTTGAATCCATGCATAATTCTTTATTTTGATGTTATGGGACGTGGTTTGAAGGCTCGACTAAGTTTGAATGAGCTACTAGGACTGGTTGGTAGGCTTGGTTGAGGTCTCGGGGGCCTTGGGTGTGTTTCGGATGCTCAACGGGCTAATTTTTGGACTTAGGAATGATCAGATTTTGCTGGTGCTAGTGTTCTTCTATGCGTTCGCGTGAGGGGTGTCGCGAACGCATAGGCCAATTTGGGCTGAGGGGAAAATGTTCTATACGTTTGCGTAAGGGGAGGTGCGAACACGAAGGTTTGGACTAGTGTTAATCGCCAACGCGTGGGCCAGGCCGCGTTCGCGAAGAAGGGATGAGGTTCCAGGGGAGGTCGATGTTTTACCCTTCGCGATCGCGTGAGTGGTACCGCGTTCGCATAGATTTAGGAAGTCAGAGGTATGTGTTTGTATCCCAGCCTCACATTCGCGTATGTCAATTACCGGGCGCGTAATTTTTACTCCTCGCGTTCGCGATGGTGCTTCCTCGAATGCGATGAAGAGTGCACCTGGGCAGATTTTAAAATCCAAAATCGAGGGTTTAAGCTATTTTTCAAATTTTTGAACTTGGGAGCTCGGGGATTGGCGATATTTGAAGAGATTTTCACTTGGGCGAATTAGGTAAGTAATTCCTACTCGGTTTGGACTAATGTCCATGAATCTACACTTTAATCCATCCGTTAAATTCGAATTTATGGTGGAAAATTTGATAAAGTTCTTAGGCCGAATTTTTGAGTTTTGATCGAGGTTTTGAGATTTGATTTGATTAATTATTGAATGTTTAGACTCGTGAGTGAACGGGTGTCTGGAATTTGTAACTTTTACCCGATTTTGAGACGTGGGCCCGGGGGACTTTTTGGGCAATTTTTCTAATTTCGCATATTAGCTTTGAACTAATTAGGTAGATTGATTTCTTAAAGTGATATTTATATTATGCAATTGAATTGAATAGATTTGGGTCATTCGGAGTCGAGTACTCGTGGCAAGAACGTGGTTTCAAGTTGAGTAGAGCAGTCGAGGTAAGTGGCTTGCCTAACTCCGTGTTGGGGACTTTTCCCTTAGGTTGTTTTGATATAATTGTTGTGGGGGCGCCGTGTACGTGAGGTGACGAGTACGTACACGGGCCATTTTTGCAAAGATCCCACTTTTCCTTCAAAAATTATACAGTGCCTTGTTCTGCTATTACAACATTTCTACGTGTTTAATTGTCCATCTTAGATTAGGAAAGCATGCCTATTGTTTCCATATTAAGTTGCTTAATTGACACTCTATGCGCCATGTTTAGTTAGTTTTCCCTGCTTTTCCTACCTGTATTTTTATGTACCGTTTGAATTGATGTTTATTTGGCATTTACTTCGCATTGCATATTTAAATTGGAGACTACAGACGTATTCCGGGAGACCCCCCAGCACTATGTATTTAAATTGGGGACTACAGATGTATTCTGGGAGATCCCCCCCTGTATTGCATATTTAAATTAGGGATTACTGACGTATTCTGGGAGATCCCTCCTTGTACTGCATATTTATAAATGGAACTACTATACGGTATCCCGGGAGATTTCATTGTATGATATGTTGTGCTGAGCCAAGGGCTCCATTTTACTGTCTTATTTCGGCTTATTCACTTTGACTGTTTGTGTTTCTTTTTCGTACTATTTAAACTGTTTATTTACAAATCCAGTAGAGCCTTAACCTGACCTCGTCACTACTTGACTGGGGTTAGGCTTTGCACTTACTGGGTACGGAACGTGCTGTACTCCTGCCCTTTCCTGCACATGTTTTTCGTGTGCAGATCTAGGTTCCAACTCTCAGTCCCGTGGCTAGTGGTCGGCGTAGCTGGTTTGAGGAGACCGTAAGGTAATTCTGCCGCATCCGCAGAATCCTTTGGGTCACCTTCCATTCCAGTTAGATAGGGACTTTTATGTATTTCTTTCTCGTTGTATAGAGCTATTTCGGTATAGAGCTTGTGACTTAAAAGTGACATTTCGGGTTTTGGGAAAATTTGCTTGGACATGCCGAGTGGCGATGTTTTACTTAGTAGATTTAGTTTACCCTGTCTTTACCTATTATTTTTGTTTATTATCTTCCGTACATTTAGGATTACCTAGTCGTAGAGACTAGGTGCCGTCACGATACCTTTCGGAGGGTAAATCGGGTCACGACAAAATATCACGAGGTGTGTGTGTGTATGGCTGGGAGGGGGGTTGTTACAAAAAAATTCATTCAACTTCGCCTAAGTATCACCGAAAATTGGATGACTATTCGTGAAATTACCCCTCTAAAGGTCAAGGGAACAACCAGCACAGTAGGCTACTATGTAGTGCAAGTTGCAACTATAGTGTAGGCAGGGGCGAATGTAACGACCCAAACTCCCTTGTCGTGATGACACCCAACCCCAACCCATTAAACAAGCCAACAGAATAACAATAAAATCGAATAAATGTGGTCCAAGAACTTAATAGCAGAAAAATAACAGGGAATATATGAGAATATAACCATAAAACTGCTACAACCACCCCCAAAATCTGGTGTCAACGAGTACTACCGAATAACAAGATACAAGTAAAATCCTCTAATATAATTGTCTGAACAATAGAACAATAGAACAATATAGATACAAATAATTGAAAGAGAACTTCAAGGACTACAGACGACACAATAGCTACCTCGTAGTCTCCCAAAGGCCGACCACAACTCAAGTCTAGAAATCCCCTCGACCGGATAAACCTTGATCTGCACACGAAGTGCAGAGTATAGTAGGAGTAAAACCGACCCCATGTACTCAATAAGTAACAATACTAACCTTGGGCTGAAAGTAGTGACGAGCTCAGAACAATAGCCAAATGCCAATATCAATAACCAGTAATAGTTCAGAATATAAAGGAAAAACCGTAAAAACAAGTAGCTCAATGACATCATGTTCAGCTTATTCACAATTCAGAAATTTAGACATAATTTCAGGTATAACAACAATATCACTGTGGATCCATCAATACTTGCACTTCACAGTGTACGGTGCCTGGCATGACTGCCCATTATCAAGCACGTATGCAAAGAAATTGTACCTGCGCCCACATGTCAAACTGCGGAGGGGCGGATCATTCCCAAATGCTAATCACAATCATTTAGCCCAATAATGAGGCCTGGTGCACGCGTCACCCCAAAACAATAACAATTATCCCAATATGGGTTTGGTGTGCACGTCACCTCAAAATCAATACCAAACTGGCTCCATGGCCCAATCTCAGTCATCTACCGTTCATGTCTCAGATAAACACATCTCAAAATGCTCATTTTAACAGTAGTTACACATACGAGGGATCAAGAACATGTGAGTAATCATATAAGAAGTACTGAGATAGAGATATCATACACGGATATAGCATCATGACTGATAACACGTGTACAAATAAAGCATATTGCTCTGAGACAACAAGAATAGCCCTATGAAGTCTCAAACAATAACACTTAGCCAAGACAAGATGTCTAACACGAATCAAAGTTCTAACAATTAAACAAGTAGAGAAAACATGGACATAATAAGATATGATATCAAAACAAGCCAGTAATAGCCTAAAGGTCTCCCAAACTATGAACACACCGGTGCACACGCACATGCTTTTCACCTAGCATGTACGACACCCAAATATCTTTCATACAACGTAGTTCTTAGGGTTAAATACCCTCAAATACAAGTTAGATGTGTTACTTACCTTAAAACGCGTAAATTAATACTCGAACGAGCCCTTCTCACGCGTATCAGCCTCCAAACGACTCAAATCTAGTCGCAAATAACACAATATCAACAAATAATGCCGTAGGAAACAACTTCAAACAATAAAGTTTCGATATTTATCAAAATCAAAAGGTCAACATCGGGACCGCACCCCGAAATTTGGTCAAACTGATAAATCCCAAACACTAATCAATAAGGATTTCAACCATACCAATTTCATTTAATCTCAATTCAATCTTCAAACCCTCAATTTTCACTTTAGGATATTTTTACAAAATCCCTCATTTCTTCCCTTTAATTCACTAATTACACGCTACAAACAAAAATGGAATCATGAAATAATAACAAATCTGAGTCTAAAACACTTACTCCAATCCAAATCTTGAATATCCCCTAAATAATCGACAAAAAACCAAGCTCTTTACCTCAATATGTGATATAATAACTCTAGCACTCGAAATGGGATTTAAAAGAGTCAACCTAGTCATTCCACTTCGCGAATGCGGAAGATGCCTCGCGTTCGTGAAACACAAGTCATACCAGCTACCAAAACCTCTTACGTGAATGCGAACGCTTGGTTGTGAACGCGATGTTCAACATGCTAAAACTACACAATCGCGGTCCAGGTCTCTCTACCACGAAGGGAAAACACTTGTCAGCCCTAGGCCTTACCTCCCTTCTATGCGAAAGCGTCATCTTGCTGCGTTCGTGTTGAACAACCTACCTCAACCTTCACGAACGTGTCCCTGCACTCACGAACGCGATGCAAAATTTCCACCAGCCACTAAAAACATCTACGCGTTCGCAATCCTCTCTATGCTAACGCGAACAAGGAAGCCAGATGCACATGTTCAACAGTCCTATCAAGTCCAAAATAAAGCGGAACTTGATCTGAATCATTCCCGAGGATCCCCGGGATCCTGTCCGAACATACTAATAGGTCCTAATATACGAACGAACTTACCCAAATCCTAAAATCACATCAAACAACGTCAAAATCATGAATCACACATCAATTCAAGCTTAATGAACTAAAGAACTTTCAACTTCTAAAATCGATGTCGAACCATTTCAAATCAATTCCGAATGTTCTAAAATTTTGCACACTAACCCCAAATGAAATAATATACCTATTCCAACTCCCGAAACTAAAATATGAACTCGGTATCAACAAAGTCAACTCTCGGTCAAACCTCTTAATCTTCCATACCTTTAACTTTCCATCTTTCGCCAAATGCCTCAAACCAACCTACGGGCATCCAAATCAATATCCACACATACGTCTAAGTCAAAAATCACCATATGGAACTAATGGAACTATCAAAACTCCATTTTGGAATCGTATACTCAAAAGTCAAACTCCGGTCAACTCTTTCAACTTAAGCTTCCAACCTTGGGACTAAGTGTCCCAATTCATTCTGAACTTTCCCCGAAACCAAACTAACACCCTGGGAAGTCACATAACCACAAAAGAGCATAGAAGAAGCAATAAATAGGGTAACGAGGCTACAATACACAAAACGACTAGCCGTGTCATTACATTCTCCCCCTCTTAAACAAATGTTCATCCTCGAACAGGTCTAGAATCATACCTAGAGTCTCAAATAGGTGTGGATATCTACTCCGCATCTCCCACCTGGTCTCCCAAGTAGCCTCTTCAACTAACTGACCTCTCCGTTGGACCTTCATTGATGCTATATTCTTTGATCTCAACTTTCAAGCAGTCTGATCAAAAATGGCCATCGGCTTCACATCATAAGTCAAATCCCTATCTAACTGAATCATGCTGGAGTCCAAGACATGTGACAGGTCACCATAATATTCCGGAGCATAGAAACATAAAACACTGGGTGAACACCCGATAGACTTGGTGGCAAGGCCGATTTGTAGGCCACCTCTCCAACTGTCTCAAGCACCTCTAAAGGACCGATATACCGAGAGATTAACTTTCAATTCTTCCCGAATCTCATCACGCCCTTCATGGGTGAGACTTTGAGTATAACGTTCTCGCCCACCATATATGCAACATCAGGAACCTTTCTATAACCATAAATCTTCTTCTTAGACTGTGTTGTACGAAGCCTATCCTGAATTAACTTGACTTTCACCAAAGCATCCCGAACCAGATCGGTACCCAACAACCTAGCCTCTTCCGGATCAGACCAACCAACTTGAGAACGATACCGCCTTCCATATAAGTCCTCATAAGGAGCCATCTGAATACTCGAATGGTAACTATTGTTGTAGGCAAGCTTTGTAAGCGGTAAGAACTGATCCCATGACCCCCAAAATCTATAACACATGGCGTATCATATCCTCCAAGATCTGAAAGGTGCGCTTGGAGTGTCCATCTGTCTAGGGGTGAATAGTATACTCAACTCAACCCGCATACCTAACTCACGCTACACAACTCTCCATAAATGCGATGTACGGTGTGCCTCGATCGAAGATAATGGACACCGGAACACCATGAAGATGAACACTCTCACGGATATAGATCTGAGCCAGCTGCTCTGAAGAATAGGTAGTCTATAACGGAATGAAGTGTGTAGACTTGGTCAGTCTATCCATAATAACCTACACTGCATCGAATTTGTTCAATGTCTATGGGATCCCAACAACCAAATCCATGGTAATACACTCGCACTTCCACTCGGGAATATCAAGTCTCTGAAGCAAATCGCTTGGCCTCTGATGCTCGTACTTCACCTGGTGGCAGTTCAAATACCAAGACACAAACTCTACTATATCTTTCTTCATTCTTCTCCACCAATACTGTTGCCTTAAATCTTGATACATCTTGGCGGCACCCGGATGAATGGAGTATGGCGAACTGTGGGCCTCCTAAAGAATTAACTCACGCAACCCAACCACCATGAGCACGCAAATCCGACCAGGCATCCGTAACACACCATCATCCCCAATAGAAATTCCTTGGCGCCAACATGCTAAACCATGTACTCAAGGACAAGAAAATGTGGGTCTTCATACTGACGCGCTCTGATGCGCTCCTACAAAGAAGACCGAGAAACCACGCAAGTAAGAACCCGGCTAGAATCTGAAATATCTAACCTCACGAACTGATTGGTGAAAGCCTGAACATCAAATGCTAGTGGTCTCTCACCAACTGGAATTTATGCAAGGGTACCCACACTCACAACCTTTCTACTCAAGGCATCGGCTACCATATTGGCTTCCCAATATGATAAAAAATAGTGACACCATAGTCTTTTAACAACTCCAACCACCTCCACAACCTCAAGTTTAGATCCTTTTGCTTAAACAAATGTTGCAGACTGCGATGATCTATGAATAACTCACACGATACACCATATAGTTAAGGCCTCCAAATCTTCAATGCGTGAACAATGGCTTCCAACTCTAAATCATGAATGAGGTAGTTCTTCTCATGGGGCTTCAGCTGGTGGGAAGCATAAGTGATTACCCTACCTTCCTACATCAAGACACACTTGATGCCAATCCGCGAAGCATCATAATAAAGTGTTTATGAACCCAATGTTGACGGCAAAAATAGAACTAAAGTTAGGTCAAAGCAGTCTTGAGCGTTTGAAAGCTCTCCTCACACTCATTAGACAACTTGAATGGGGCCCCTTTTTGGCTCAATCTAGTCAAAGGTGCATCAATGGACGAGAAACCTTCCGTAAAATGACGATAATAACCTACCAAACCAAGAAAGCTCCGAATCTCAATAGCTGAATATGGCCTGGGACAACTCTGAACTGGCTCAATATTCTTCAAATCTACTTTGATCCCCTCACTAGATACCACGTGGCCTAAGAACGCCATTGAGTCAAGCTAAAACTCACACTTGTAGAATTTAGCATATAACTTCTTCTCCCTCAAGGTTTGGAGTACAATCCTCAGATGTTGTTCATGATCCTCCAGCCTGCGAGTACACCAATATGTCGTCAATGAACACAATGATGAATGAATCAAGATATGGCTAGAATATACTCTTCATCAACTGCATAAAGTCTGCTAGGACAGTGATCAAACCAAAAGACATCACAAGAAACTCTTAGTGCCTATAGTGGGTCCTGAATGTCATCTTAAAAGTATTAGAATCCTGAATGTTCAACTGATGATACCTTGACCATAAATCAATCTTTGAGAATATTGTAGCACCCTGAATCTGGTCAAATAAGTCATCAATGTGTGATAGCGGGTACTTGTTCTTAATTGTAACTTTGTTCAACTGCCTGTAATCAATGCACATCTACATAGTACCATCATTCTTCTCCACAAATAGAACTGGCGCACCCCAAGGCGACGCACTGGGCCTGATGAAGCCCTTATAAAGAAACTCTTGAAGTTGTTTCTTTAACTCTTTCAACTCTGTTAGTGTCATGAGATACGGTGAAATAGAGATAGACTGAGTTCTTGACACCAAATCAATACCAAAATCAATTCCCTGTCGGGTGGCATGCCCAGCTGGTCTGCAGGAAACACACCTGGAAAGTCTCCCACTACTGGAACTAACTCAATGGTAGGAGTATCAACACTAACATCCCTCACAAAGGCCTAATATGCCAGACATCATTTCTCAACCATCTGTTGAGCCATCAAATATGAAATCACTCTACTAGGAACATAATCCAAGGAACCTCTCCACTCAACCATAGGCAATCTCGGCATCGCTAAGGTCACTGTCTTTAGTGACATTCAATAATAGCGTGACACGGTGACAACCAATCCATGCCTAAAATCACGTCAAAATCAACCATGCTAAGTAGTAAAAGATCAATTCTCGTCTATAATCCCCCAATAGCCACCACACACAATCGTTATACACAGTCTACAATAATAGAATCACCCACCGACGTAGATACATGAACATGTGTAACTAAAGTATCCCGGTGTGTATCCAAATAATGAGAAAAGTACGATGACATATATGAATAAGTGGAACCAAGATCAAATAATAATGAAGCATCCTTGTGGCATACTGAAACAATAACTATGATCACAACGTTAGAAGCAACAGGCTCTAACCTAGCAGGAAAAGAAAAGCATCGAGTCTGACCACCACTTATCTGACCTCCCCTCTCTGGGGTAACCTCGACCCACATGACCTCCACCCCGAGCTGGCTAAACGAGTGATGTAGAAATAGGTGTAGAGGTCATAGACTGGCCTCCTTGCTGCACTGAGCTCTGTAGTGACGGGTACAATACTTCTTCACATGCCCCACTAAGTACAGTCATAGCAACTTTGAGCTGGAAATAGCGGTGGGGCCTGAATCGGACCCTGAGAGCTAGAATAACTCGTGGAAGAATCTAGTACCAATGAACCATGAACTGATGGAGAACGGTACAAGCTCTAAGCTGGAGAGCACCGAAATATGACTGACCCGGACGAGTACTATATGAACTATGGCTAATTGATGCACCACAATGAACCGGACAAGTCATCTGAGCGGACCTATAAGGATGACCTCTGTTGTGATGTGACTGACCTCCAGATGAGGTACCATTTAAACCACCTGGCCATGGGGCCTCTTTCCCTCCCTTTCCTCGTGCTCGAGCCTGTGAATTGACTCTAAGCGCATGGAAATCTCAACTACCTGGCCAAACCTAGCATACGTATCGGCATCTCAAGCCAAATTGTAACGTAAAGCATAGTTTAGGACATCAATGAATCTCCTGATCCTCTCCCTCTCAGTGGGAACCAACCATATAGCATGACGAGCCAAATTCGTGAACCTCATCTCATACTGAGTTACAACCATGTCCCTTCGACCTGTGAAGTGACTGGTGCAGCTGGAACCGAAACCGCCTAAGCTAGGCTCGTGCACCCAATCAAAATTTTGGCTAAGGCCTCTTGAAGGCCAAGAATAACGATGGGCACTTTTAGTGCCTGAGTTAGCCCCGCCAACTCAACAACATCTAGTACCTGCTCCTCAGATAGAGCGACCGATGGCCCCACATATGTCGCTCTAGTTGTAGTACAAGCCACACCTCGGCCTCTACCGTTGCCATGGCCTCTCGCGGCCCTAACTGGTGGTACTAGTGATCGTCCGCCTGATTTTGTCACACGTGCCCTCACTATCTGTAAGAGAATAAAAGAGTCAAGGTTCAAACTTCGAAAATAAAAAATTCGAACGATAAGAATGTAAGAAAGTGAAGCTTTCTAATAGTCTGGTAGCCTGTGACAGATAAGTAGAGACGGCTCTGTACCGATAAAGAAGACTACTAAATCTGCCCGTGACTTGTGAGACCCAAGAAACCTAGCTCTGATACCAACTTGTCACGACCCAAACTCCTTATTCGTGATGGCACCTAAACCCAACCCATTAGGCAAGACAACAGCCACTTAAAAACAATGAAATCGAATAAACATGGTCAAATAATCTACAACGAAAAAATAATATAAGATATCCAAGACTATAACTATAAAACTACTACAACCATCCCCAAAATCTGGTGTCAACGAGTACCCGAACACTACCGAATAACAAGATACAAGTAAAATACTCTAATACAACTGTCTGAACAATAGAACAATAAAGATATAAAAATAACTGAAAGAGAACTTTAAGGACTGCAGACGACACAATAGCAACCTCGTAGTTTCCCAAAGGCTGGTAACAACTCAAGTCTAGAAATCCCCTCGATTGAATGTACCTGGATCTGCACACGAAGTGTAGCGTGTAATATGAGTAAAAACGACCATGTACTCAATAAGTAATAACACTAACCTTGGGCTGAAAGCAGGGACGAGCTCAGAATAATAGCCAAATGCCAATATCAATTCCATGTAATATTTCAGAATGTAAAGGAAAATTTGTAGAAACAAGTAGCTCAATGATATCATGTTCATCTTAATTCATATTTCAGAAATTTAGACATGCTTTCAAGTATAACAATTAAAGCCTAACACGGATAAAGCACTTCATTTAACAACTAGCATGTGAGAGGTACACCTCTATGCCTACATGTCAAGTATACATGTAAATCAACAATATCATGGTGGATCTATCAATACTCACACTTAGCACTGTATGGGTGCTTGGCATGACTGCCCATCATCAAGCACGTATGTATAACACTGTGCCTGCGCCTACTGTTAACATGCCAGATTCCTGAGGGGCGGATTCTACCCAAGCACTAATCATAATCATTTAGCCTAATAGTGAGTCCTGGTGTTCGCATCGCCTTAAACCAATAATACTTAGCCGAATATGGGCCCGACGAGCGCGTTACCTCAAAATCAATACCAAACCGGCTCTATGGCCCAAGCTTAGTCATTTACCATTCATGTCTCATATAAACACATCTTAAAATGCTCAGTTTAATGGTGTTACACATAAGAGGAATCATGAACATTTGAGTAATCAAATAAAAAGTAATAAAATAAAAATATCATACACGGATATAACATCATGATAGAAAACATGTGTACAAGTAAAGCATATAGGTCTGAGATAGCAAGAATAGCCCTATCAAATCAAACAATAGCACTTAGCCTAGGGATAATGTCTAACATGAACCACAATTTAGATGATTAAACAAATAGGAAAAATACAGATGTTACAAGATATGATAGCAAAACAAGCTTGGTAATAGCCTAAAGGCCTCCAAAACCATGAACACACTAGTGTACACACACATGCCTGTCACCCCAATATCTTTCACACAACGCAATTCTCAGGGTTAAATACCATCAAATCCAAGTTTAGATGTGTTACTTACCTAAAAACGCACAAATCAATACTCTAACAAGCCCTTCCACAACGTATCGGCCTTCAAATGATTTGGATCTAGTCACAAACAACTCAATATCAACAAATATGCCATAGGAAACAACTTCAAACAATAAAGTTTTGATCTTTATGAAAATCAAAAAGTCAACCCTAGGATCGCACCTCAAAACCCAGTCAAACTCACAAATCTCGAACACCCATTCAATAACGAGTTCAACCATGCCAATTTCATTCAATTTCGGCCTTGATACGACCTACAAATCCTCAATTTTTACTTTAGGAAGTTTTAAAAAAAATCCTTCATTTCTTCACTTTAATTCACTAATTACACGCTAAAAACAAAGATGGAATAATGAAATAATAACAAATCCGAGTGAAAAACACTTACCCCGGTCTAGATCTTGAAAATTCCCTCCAAAATCGCCCAAATCCGAGCTCTCTACCTCAAAATGTGATATAATAACTCTAACCCACGAAATGAGATTTAAAAGAGTCTGCCTAGTCATTCTTTTTGCGAACGGGGAAGATGTCTCGCATTCGCGAAATACAAATCACACCAGCCTCTAAAACCTCTTGCGCTAACGCGAACACTTGGTCGCGTACACGATGTTCAACACCCTATAGCTACGCTATCGCGGTCCTGGTCTCACGACTGCGAAACGAAAACACATACCACCCTGGGCCTTACCTCCCTTTTATGAGAACGTGTCAGCTTACTAGCGTTCGTTTTGAACAACCTACGCGAACACGATGCACCATTTCCACAGGCCACCAAATAACTCTACGCGTTCGTGATCCTCTCTACGTGAACGTGAATAAGGAAAGATGATGCACGGGATCAACAGTCCTATCAAGTCCAAAATGAAGTCGAACTTGATCTGAATCATACCCGAGGCCCTCGGGACCCTGTCCGAACATACCAACAGGTCCTAAAACACAATACGAACTTACTGGAAGCCTCAAATCATATCAAACAACATCAAAATCACGAATCGCACATCAATTCAAGCCTAATGAACTAAAGAACTTCCAACTTCTAAAACCAATGCCGAACTATATCAAATCGACTCTGAATGACCTCAACGTTTGCACACTAGTAACAAATGACGCAACAGACATATTCCAACTCCCTTAACCAAAATTCGAACACGATATCTACAAAGTTAACTATCGCGTTCGCGAAAAATCCTCAAACCAACCTACGGACCTCCAAATCAATATCCTGACATATGCCTAAGTCCAAAATCATCATATGAAGCTATTGGAACCATCAAAACTGCATTCCAGAGTTGACTACACAAAAGTCAAAGTTTGGTTAACTCTTTCAGCTTAAGCTTCTAACCTTGGGACTAAGTGTCCCAGTTCACTCCGAAACATCCCTGAAACCAAACCAACCACCCCGGAAAGTCACATAATAACGAAAAAGCATAGAAGAAGCAATAAATAGGGGAGCAGAGCTACAATACATAAAATGACCGATCGGATCATTACAGGGAAGCTACAGTGTAATAAGGGTGATCAGTTGACCACCCTTCATAAAAACATTACACTGTGTATATAGGTGAAATATTAGGATTTACATATTTTTGATACATATTGAATACCCTTGTAAAAATGAATAGGCATAGCATAGTGGCAAAGGGTGGTAAAAAATGCCTCACAAGTGCAAGTTCGATTTCCGCTCTCTACAATTTTTGTTGCAGTATAATTTTTTTAAAGACAAGCAGACTAAACGACGTCGTTTTCTTTGTTTGACTTACTTTATCAAAATAAAATAATTAGGAATAAACAAATATGTATAAAACAAAATTTTGGAATAAACAAATCAAATCCCTAAAAAGTCAAAATCGATCCATCTCTGATTCTTCATTCATCACGCAAACAAAAACAACAACCCATTGGAATCCCACAAGTGGGGTCTGGGAGGGTAGTGTGTACGCATTACCTTACCTATACTCTTTCGGAGTAGGGAGGTTGTTTTCGATAGACCCTTGGCTAAAGAAGATTAAAAGAGATAGTGGTGCAGTAATATCAGAGTAAGCAAGAAAGAAAGAGAGATAACATCCGCAACGTAATAACCAAAAAATAGAGAGAAAGCAATAACAATAAGCAGAACAATGGTACAGTACTATAGACACAATAGAGTAATATGGATACAACAAGAGCCACTAGCACCCTAAGACACTACACTATCGGACTAATCTTCTACGATCTAACATGCAGTCCTAAACATACGCTAGCCTCCTACTTCTTAACCTACAAGCTTAATTCTCACCCTCCACAACTTCCTATCAAGGGCCATGTCCTCGATAATCTGAAGACGCACCAGATCCTTCCTGATCACCTCTCCCCAATATTACTTTGGCCGCATTCTACCTTTTCTCACACCCGTCAAGGCTAACCTTTCACACCTCCTAACTGGGGCATCCATGCTTCTCCTCCGCACATGCCCGAACCATCTAAGCCTAGCTCCCATATATTTTCTTCAATAGGAGCCACGCCCATCTTCCCCCGGATATCTTTATTCCTAATCTTATCCAGCGTAGTATGCCTGCACATCCATCTCAACATCCTCATTTCTGCAACTTTCATATTCTGGATATAAGAATTCTTGACTAGACAACACTCGGCACCATACATCATGGCCGGTCTAACCACCGCTTTATAGTACTTACCTTTCAGTTTCAGGGGCACCTTCCTGTCACATAAGACACCAGACGCTAGCCTTCATTTCACCCACCCCACCTCTATACGATGCATAACATCCTCATAATTCTTCTCATCCTTCTGGATAACCGACCCTAGGTACTTGAAGCTCTCCTTCTTGGGAATGACTTGAGATTCAAGTCTCACGTTCATGTCTGCTTCTCTCGAAATGCCGCTGAACTTGCACTCCACGTATTCTGTGTTGGTTATACTCAACTTGAAACCTTTAGACTCAAGAGTCTGTCTCCAAATATCCAACCTCTCGTTAAAACCGTCTTGCGTCTCATCGATCAAAACAATATTATTAGCGAATAACATACACCATGGTACCTCCCATTGTATATGGTGTGTCAGTGCATCCAATGCTAGGGCAAATAAGAACGGGCTGAGTGCCGAGCCTTGGTGTAAGGCCATAACAACCGAAAAACGCTCAGAGTCGCTCACACTGTCCTAACCCGCATCTTAGCTCCATCATGCATGTCCTTAATAATCCTAATATAAGCAACCGGAACAACTTTCACCTCCAGCATCTCTAAAGAACTTCCCTAGGAACCTTGTCATATGTTATTTCTAGGTCAATAAACACCATGTGCAAATCCTTCTTCTTATCCCTGTATAGTTCAACCAACCTCCTTATAAGATGGATAGCTTCCGTACTAGAACGTCCAGGAATGAACCCAAACTGGTTATCAGATATCGACACCGGCCTCCTCACCCTCACTTCCAGTACCCTCTCATAAACCTTCATGGTATGACTTAGTAACTTAATACCCTTATATTTGTTACAATTCTGGATATCGCCTTTGTTCTTGTACAACGGTATCATCATAATGCACCTCCATTCTTCTGGCATCTTTTTCGTCCTGAAAATAATATTAAAACAGTCTAGTTAGCCACTCCAACCCCGCTCTACCCACCGACTTCCTGAATACTACCGAAATCTTCGTCGGGTACGGTTGCTCTGCCGCTGCGCATCTTACACATAGCCCCCACAACCTCCTCGACCTTAATGCGCCTATAGTAGCTAAAATCTTGATGACTCTCAGAATGTTCTAATTCCCCTAGCACAATATATTTTTCCCCTTTGTCATTCAATAATTTATTAAAGCAAGTCTTCCACCTCCGCTTGATCTGAGCATCTTGTACCATTACTCTGCCTTCATCGTCCTTGATGCACCTCACTTGGTCGAGATTAAAAGTTTTCCTCTCTCTCGCCTTGGCCAGCCGGAATAACTCCTTGTCCCCAACTCTGTCCCCCAGTTCTTCGTACAAATGACCAAACACTGCAGTCTAGGCGTCAATAACCGCTAACTTCGCCACCTTCCTAGATGTCTTATATCTTTCTCTATTCATCCTCCTTTCCTCTTCGTCTGTACTATCCACTAACCTCTGGTATGCTGCTTTCTTTTCTACCACATTTTCCTACACCTCGGCGTTCCATCACCAGTCTCCCCTATGGCCGCTCGAGTAACCGTTCGAGACCCCTAACACCTCTCTCGCAACCTCCCTTATACATTTTGCCGTCATTTTCCTCGTATTGCTCGCGTCCTCGCTACTCCTCCACGCCCCTATATCTAATAACCTCCCCTCTAACGCTTGTGTTTTATCCTTCATCGAGGCACCCCACCTAATCCTCGGATAACCCCAAACCATGTTCTTCTTCCTCCTTATCATGATTCCAACGTCCATCACCAGTAGACTATATTGGGTCGCGAGTGTATCACTTGGGATAACCTTGCAATCCTTGGACAACCCTCTATTGCACCTCCTTAAGAGTAGACAGTCAATCTGGGTCTTAGCCACCGAATTTTAAAAAGTAATCAAGTGCTCCTTCCTCTTTGGAAAACTAGAGTTCATAATCACCAACTCAAAAGCCTTAGAGAAATCCAACAGAGAGGTGCCACCTCTGTTCCTATCTCCAAAGCCAAAGCCGTTATACACCTCTCCATACCCACCAACAGACATCCCGATATGCCCATTGAAATCTCCTCCTAGAAATAACTTCTCCGTGGACGAAACACCACTCACCACCTCATCCAAACCCTCCCAAAAATGCCTCTTTACCTCCTCATCCAAGCCTGCTTGAAGAGCGTAAGCGCTAATAACATTCAGAGTGAGTCCACCAACGACTAACTTAATAGCCATTAAACTATTTCTAACCTCTACCGCCATCTCTCTAAATTCCCTATCCACCAAGATACCCACTCTGTTCTTACCCTTAGAGCCTCCAGAATGCCATAATTTAAACCCACCCTCATTCATCACGTATACAAAAAGAGAAAAACCTAGGTCAATTTTGGTCTCTATCTTCTTCAATTTCTCTCTCAGTGACCAGCGAACTTCAGCATTTGGAAGTTCTTGCTCTCTGTCTTCGCCGGTGCTACTAGGTACTATGACTGTTCGATAACTCCTCTACGCCATTGAACTGGTTCGAACTTGGAATCTCTTTTCTTTCTTTTTTTTCTTTAAAGTTTCAGTTGTAGTGTTATATTTCTATGATTTTTGGTATGGTGAATCTACGCGTTACACTATTTATTTTGATCTCCCAACAATGAACAATGGATAATGAGTTATGATTAAAGTTTACTGGTTTTGTGTGTATCCTAATGAGCTAGGAATAATATGTTTTAACTACTTTATACATTCAGTAGTTTCAAGTTGCAATGAACTTGTTAAAATTTTACAACAAAGTACCAAAAATAAGTTCGGCGTCTCAAAATCAGTCTAACCGAGAAAAAATGCCAATTAATTAGTTTTTCTCTCACATTCTTCTCTAAGAGAAGATATTAATACAAATGCTCCAATATCCGATCTAGCTGTAGAAAATCCAATATTGGAGAATCATCCAAACCATCGCGATGAAATGAGGAGGACATACATTCAAAGTGGTCCTTGCCAACCTCGGTATCATGACTTCCCTCAATCTGACTTTTCTGGATTTAAGCATCATTTTAATCCTAAATGATTTGATGAATTTAATTTGTTGGAGTATAGTGTAAGCATCAATGCTGCATATTATTTAGCTTTTTATTTATTTAAGTGCGGAAATATTCATCAAGGTGGTGGTGATTTTTGTTTCGAGTAAAGGATTTAGGAATTGGAACAGAAACGATTATTTTACAAAACATATTGGTTTTCCAAATAGTATTCACAATCAAGCAAATAAATTGTGATGATCTACTGTGGCAACAACAATCTATTATTGTAGCATTTGACAAACAATATGATAACATTAAACGTGAGTATTGGCTTCGCTTAAATGGTACACTTGATGTAGTAAGGATTCTCTTGAATCAAAGATTTGCATTCCGTGGTCATGATGAAAGTGAAACGTCATTTAACAAGGGTAATATTATTGAAATTATTTCTTGATATGCGGATAAATGTGATAAGATTAAACCGTTTGTCTTGAAACATGCTCCAAATAATAATAAGATAGCGTTTTCATAGATTCAAAAAGAAATTGTGACTGCATGTAAGATAGAAACAATTAAAGCTATAATGGAGGATCTAAATGATGACTACTTTGCTTTATTAGTTGACGATTCTTTATACATGTCACACAAAGAGCAAATGGCTATTATTTTACGATATGTCGATAAAAAAGGAAGTGTACGGAGATGTTTATTGGCATTGTTCATGTTCGCGATACTAGTGCTTTATTTTTAAAGAAAGTAATTGTAGATGTACTTGTTTATCATTCTTTAAGTTTATCTTCTATATGTGGAAAATGTTATGCTGGGGCAAATAATATGCAAGGTGATATTAAAGGTCTTAAGAAATTGATTAAACAAGAAAGTAGATCGGCTCATTCTAATCATAGTTTTGCACATCAACTTCAACTGACTCTTGTTGTGGTTCCCAAGAAGTGTGTTCAAGTAGGTGAACTTGTATTATTGGTTTCAAATATTTTGAATGTGTTGGGAGCTTCTTTTAAACATGTGAATGAATTTTGAGAATCTCAAAACGAAAAACTCCAAGAGGTATTAGATATGGGTGAACTAGAAACAGGTAAAGGCTTGAATCAAGAACTTGGTCTTATTTGAGCTGGTGATACTCGTTGGGGATCTCACTACAAGTCATTTGGAAATTTTATTCGTATATTTGGCTCTATATTTGATGTTCTTGATACTCTTGTTGAAGATGCAAGCACTTTTGATGATAGTGTTAAGGCATCAGGGGTATATTGAAGCTTGTCAAACATATAAGGTTGCTTTCTTGTTGCATTTAATGAAAAAAGTTATGGGAATCAAAAATGAGCTGAATGTATCCTTACAAAAAAAGAATGAGATATTGCAAATGACATGCAACTTGTTCAAGTAACAAAGAAAAAATTATAAACTTTAAGGAGGGATGATGAATGAGATTCGTTTGTTGATAAAGTATCATGAAACATGATATTTTGGTGCCTAACTTTGATGATCCATAGTTAACTCTGGAAGATTACGATGAAAGTCTGCTGATCATAATGTCTTTAATCATTATTGTGTTGAAGTGTTTTGTAAAGTTATTGATTGGAAATTTCAATAACTCAACAATCGTTTTGACGAAATGGCGACCGATTTGCTTCATGGAGTTGCTTGTTTGAATCCAATTGGCTCATTTTCAAGTTTTGATATCAGAAAAATAATGAAAGTGGTTGAATTGTACCCTGATGACTTCGATGAATTTAGGATGAGTGCTTTTGAGAATCAGCTTGCGAGTTACATTATTGATGTTTGTGATTTTGATCAAAGGTTCTCCCATCTAAATAGACTTTCTGATCTTTCAAAAAGATTAGTTAAGACAACTAAGCATTCCGTTTATTCTCTAGTATTCCTCTTAGAGAAACTTGCGTCGCTTCTGCTTGTTGCCATTGCAACTGTTGAAAGAGCTTTCTCAGCAATGAAGTTTATCAAGAATGACTTGCAGAGTCGAATGGATGATGACTTTTTAGGCGGTTACATAGTGCCTTATATAGAAAGAGAAGTATTTATTACTATTTCTAGTGAGTATGTTATAAAAATATTTCAAGAGACGAAGCTTTGTCTAGTACAATTCTAATAAGTAGAATCTCTTTTCGATGACTTATTTTTATTAGTTTGGATTTGTCCAATTGTTTTTACTATTACATGTATAATTTAGCTCGATATCATGTTGTTTAATTTAAATTTTTCGGTGCACCTATCTGTTGGGGAATTGTTTTTCTTTTTCAAGTTTGAACACCTTTGAAAAGTTTATTAACTTCGTCACTGAGTGTAGGTATGGCTTTACTATTCGTAAATAGAGGGGAATTTATATCATAGTATAAGATTCTGCAGCTAAATACATCTTAAGATTAGACCAGATATTTCACACTGAAAGTAAGAGAAGAAAAAGAAAATGAAAATTTCACATTACAGATGGTCATTCTACACTAATGTCTAAAAAGAAAAAAACAGTTAATAGGTCTTCAAAAGAAGTTTACATCAATTTGTGATTTACAACGGCTATGACAACTTCATAATTATGATCTCAATGATTGTTCATAACGCATAAATTCACGGGTGCTTCCCCTACTTGACGATAATTGTCACGATCCGAAATCCACCGTCAGGATCCTGATGGCGCCTAACATCACACTTTTCAGGCAAGCCAACGTTAGAGGTTATTTAGCCATTTCTTTTCATTTTTAGTAATTATCAATAAACAGGAAAATAAAGCGAAATAAATGTGAATATGCATAGATATAAATTTCATTTACATGCTACTTCTACCCAAAATCTGGAGTCACAATTAACTCAATAACATCAAATATTGCTAAAGAAATCAATTTCAATACATAAATTTAGGTTTCCCAAACTTTTCCCCAAAAAGTAAAAAGTCGACTCCGAGCCCGCTTGGTCAAAACTCGAGGGTCGTACCAAAACCTATTCACCTCCCGAACCCATATATGTAATTAGTTTTGGAATCCGACCCCAAATCGAGGTCTAAATCTCCAATTAGCAAAAAAATCCCAATTCTTCCAAAATCCTTAATTTCTACCATGAAAGAACAAGTTTAGGACTAGGAAGTTAATGGGTAATAATGGAAATTGAAGAAAATGAGTTAAAGGACACAAACCTATAAATTTGTGTTGAGTTTCCCCTTCAAAATCGCACCTAGGCTGAGCTCTAATAGAGTGTTTGTGAAAAATGGGGAGACTCCCGTTTTTCGTTCTATTTTAAGTGTTGGGCGTCAGGCCTTCTTCGCGTTCGCGAAGGGCCTGTCGCAATCGCAAACCATCGGCTTTATTAGCCTACGCGTTTGCGAAAATTTATTCCCACCATCCTACGCGTTCGCAAGCCATGTATCGCGTTCCCGATGAGTATGGTTACTTCCCCTCCCCCAGGTCCCATGTCTTCGCGTTCGCGAAGGGTAATGCCCCCATTTCTCCGCGTTCGCGACCCAATCTTCGCGTTCGCGTAGAGTAAAAATTCCTTACAACCTAGTTCTCATTCGCGACTGCGAGAGTGACTACGTGATCGCGAAGTACAATGCACCAGACACCAGGTTCAGCAAATTTCACACCAGATTTTCCTAAATCCAAACATCCCGTAGCCTATCCGAAACTCACCCGAGCCCTCAGGGCTCCAAACCGAACATGCACATAAGTCTAATAACATCATACAGACTTGCTCGCGCGATCAAATCGCCAAAATAACACCTATAACTACGAATTCAGCACCAAATTGAATGAAATTTTCAAGAAAGATTCAAAACCTCTATTTTCACAACTAAATGTCCGAATCACGTCAAACTAACTCCGTTTCTTAACAAACTTCACAGACGAATCATAAATATTATATTGAACCTATACCAGGCTCTGAAACCAAAATACGGGCCCGGTATCAAAATTTCCAAACATTAACAGATTCTTAAAACCATTTAATTTTCAGACTTTTATTTTCCACAAAAATCATATCTAGAGCTAGGGACCTCGGAATTCGATTCTGGGAATACACCCAGGTCCCATATTTCAATACGGATTCACTGGGACCATAAAAATACAGGTCCGGGTCCGGTCCGTTTACTCAAAATGCTGACCGAAGTCAACTAAATCAATTTTTAAGGCAAAATTTATTATTTTCATTAACTTTCAACATAAAGTTTTCCGAAAAGACGCCCGGACCGCGCACACAAATCGAGGAGGGTAAAAATGAGATTTTTAAGGCTAAAGAGCGTAGAATTGAGTTTTAAAACATAATATGACCTTTTGGGTCATCACATTCTCCACATCTACATCAACCATTCGTCCTCAAATAGACACAGAAAAGTACCTGAACTGGTGAATAGGTTGTCATATCTACTCTGCATGTCCGACTCGGGCTTCCAAGTAGCTGCCTCAATAGGCTGACCTCTCCACTACACTTGAATGACCTTAACTGACGAACCTGTCGGTCTAGAATAGCCACCAGCTCCTCCTCATAAGTCAAATCCTTGTCCAACTGGACAGAAGCTGAAATCTAACACGTGGGACGGGTCACCATGATACTTCCGGAGCATGGAGACATGGAATACTAGGTGAATTGTTGATAACCTTAGAGGCAACGCAAGTCTATAAGACACCTTTCCCATTCTCTCGAGAATCTCAAAAGGCCCGATATATCTAGGGCTCAACTTTCCATTCTTCCTAAACCTCATGACACCCTTCATGGGTGACATCCGTAGCAACACTCTCTCCCCGACCATGAATACCATATCACAAACTCTACGGTCGGCATAACTTTTTTGCCTGGACTGAGCTGTACGAAGTCGATCCCGTATAATCTTGACCTTATCCAAGACCTCCTGTACTAGATCAGTACCCAAAAACCGAGCCTCCTCCGACTCATACCACCTAACTGGCGACTAGTACCATCTACCATATAATGCCTCATAGAGAGCCATCTGAATGCTCGATTGGTAGCTGTTGTTGTAGGAGAACTATGTAAGGGGAAAGAACTGATCCACGATCCTCCGAAGTCTATAACACAAGCGCAGAGCATATCCTCCAAGATCTGAATATTACGCTCGGACTGCCCGTCCATATGAGGCTGAAATGTTGTGCTCAACTCAACCCGCGTACCCGACTCACGATGTACTTCCCTCCAAAAGTGCGAGGTAAACTGCGTACCTCGATCAGAAATGATAGACACGAACACACCGTGAAGATGGATTACCTCTCGAATATAAATCTATGCCAACCGCTACAAAGAATAGGTAACTGCCACAGGAATGAAGTGTGCTGACTAAGTCAACCTACCCACAATGACACAAACGGCATCGAACTTTTTATGAGTCTGTGGGAGTCCAACAACAAAGTCCATAGTGATGCGCTCCCACTTCCGAAATCTCTATTTGTTGAAGCAAACAACCGGGTCTCTAATGCTCATACTTCACCTGTTGACAATTCAGGCACCAAGCTACATAAGCAACTATATCCTTCTTCATTCTCCTCCACCAATAATGTTGTTGCAAGTCCTGATACATCTTGGCGGCGCCCGGGGTGAATTGAATACTCACGAAGCCCATCAACATTAGGCACACATATGCGACCCTGCATCCTCAAAAATCCGTCATCTCCAACAGTAACCTGCTTGCCACCACCGTGCCGTACTATGTCCCTAAGAACCAACAAATGAGGGTCATCATACTGTCGATCTCTGATATGCTCAAACAAGGCAGATCGAGCGACTGTGCAAGCTAGAACTCGGCTGGGCTCTAAAATATTCAACATCACCAACTGATTGGCCGAAGTCTGAACATCTTCTGCTAGCGACCTCTCACTGACTGGAATGAACGCAAGGTTGCCCATACTTGATGCCTTCCTACTCAATGTGTCGGCCACCACATTGGCCTTCCGGGGATGGTACAAGATGTTGATATCATAGTCTTTCAATAGCTCCAATCACCTCCTCTGCGTCAAATTGAGATCTTTTTGCTTGAACAAATACTGAAGGATGCGATGATCCGTGAAAACCTCATACGACACGCCATAAAGATAGTGCCTCCAAATATTCAGCGCATGAACAATGGCTACCAACTCTAAATCATAGACATGGTAATTCTTCTAATAAACCTTCAATTGCCGAGATGCATATGCAATCCCCCTGAGCTCCTACATCAATACTGCTCCGAGCCTAACACGGGAGGCATCACAATATACCGTGTAAGATCCTGAACCTGATGGTAACAACAACACTGACGATGTAGTCAAAGCTGTCTTGAGTTCTGAAAGCTCGCCTCTCACTCATCCAACCATCTGAATGGGAAACCCTTCTGGCGCAACCTGGTCAACGGTGCTGCTATAGATGAAAACCCCTCCACAAATCGAAGGTAATAACCCACCAAACCCAAGAAGCTCCTAATCTTCGTGGCTGAAGTGGGTCTAGGCCAGTTCTTGACTGCCTCAATCTTCTTAAGATCTACCTGAATGTCTTCTACTGATACAAAGTGGACCAAGAAAGAAACTAAATCCAACCAAAACTCACACATAAGAAATTTAGAATTCAACTGACTGTCCCTCGGAGTCTGGAGCACTATCCTAAGGTACTGCTCCTGCTCCTCCCAACTTTGGGAGTATATCAAGATGTCCTCAATAAACACAATCATAAAGGAATCCAAATAAGGCTTGAACACTCGGTTCATCAAGTCCATAAATGCTGCTGGGGAATTGGTCAACCCAAAGGACATCACCAGAAACTCATAGTGCCCATACCGCGTCCGAAAAGTTGTTTTAGGGACATCAGATGCCCTAATCCTCAACGTATGGTAGCCATATCTCAAATAAATCTTTGAAAACACCTTGACATCCTAAAGCTGATCAAATAAATCATCAATCCTCGGCAAGGATACTTGTTCTTGATAGTGACTTTGTTCAACTACCGATGATCTATACACATCCTCATAGACCCATCCTTCTTCTTCACAAACAAAACTGGTGCACCCCAGGGCGAGACACTAGGTCTAATGAAGCCCTTATCGAGCAAATTCTGCAACTGTTCCTTCAATTTTTTCAACTCTGGTGGGGCCATCTGGTATAGTGAAATGGAAATGGGCTAAGTGCCCAAAGCCAAATCAATACAGAAATTAAAAATCCATGTCGTGTGGCATCCCTGACAGGTCTGCAGGAAATACCTCAAGAAACTCACGAACAACATGCACAAAATCCATAGAAGGAACCTCCGTAGAAGAATCACGAACATAAGCCAAATAGGCCAAACACCCCTTCTCGACTATACGCCGAGCCTTCAAACAAGAAATAACCATACTGGTAAAATGGCCAGGAGTCCCTCTTCACTCTAATCGAGGAAACCCCGACAAGGCTAAGGTCATTGTCTTGGCGTGACAGTCCAAAATATCGTGATAGGGTGACAACTAATCCATACCCAATATAACATCGAAATCCACCATATCTACAAGTAGAAGGTCTACACTGGTCTTAAGACTCTCAATAGTTACCACACACGAACGATATACATGATCTACGACAATAGCATCCCCCCACAAGTTTGGACACATATACAGGGGCACTCAAAGAATCACAAGGCACAACCAAATATGAAGCAAAATAAGATGACACATAGGAGTAAGTAGACCACAGATCAAATAGAACTAAAGCATCTCTACTGTAATTTGAAATAGTACCTGTAATAAAAACATCGAATGACTCAGCCTCAGGCCTTGCTAGAAAAGCATAACATCGATGATGTTCCCCACCACTCTGAACTATATCCCTGGGACGACCTCTAGATGGCGGGCCTCCACCTTTAACAGCCTGACCTCCGCCTCTAACAAGCTGGCCCCTACCTTTAACTGGTTGACCCCTACCTCTGGCTGGCTGAGCAGGCGGTGTAGGAACTGGTGTTGGAATCATGGCACGAAAACTCTGATGTTGTGGCTGAGCACCCAATAATCTCGGGCAGGTCCTCCTGATATGCCCATAGCCACAACACTCGAAATATCCATCCTGGTACTGTGGTTGTGGAAACTGAGACTGACTCGAACGAGCCGAATGACCACGGTAATAACTCTGAATAGGAGGTGCACTGATAGGAGATGGTGGTGTACTATAGGCTGGCTGGCCAGAAGGAGGTACATAAGAACCACGACTCCCTGAAGCACTATGGGATGCCTGAGGGGCTGAATGGAACGGTCTAGGAGGATGGCCTCTACCAAAAGTACCCCTGCCTCCAGATGAAGCGCCTCTAAATCCACCGGAATGACGAGGTCTCTTGTCTGCCCCTGATCTCCCTGTCCAAGAACCATCTCGACTCATCTAGCAACATTGGTCGCATCCTAGAAAGAAATCTCGCTCCTAGTCTCCTTAGCCATATGTAATCTGATAGGCTGAGCAAGTCCTCATTAAACCTCATCACCGTCTCTCTCTCTCTGGAAGCATAAGAATAGCATGACAGGCCAAATCCATAAAACGGGTCTCATACTGAGTAATAGTCATGCTGCCCTGCTGGAGACGCCCGAACTGACGGTGTCTCTCCTCCCTCAAGATGATAGGCAGAAACTTCTCTAAGAAGAGATGTGATAACTGGTCCCAAGTAAGAGCAGGCGACCCAGCTGGTCTGGTCAACAAATAAACCCTCCACCATTTCTTGGCGGAACTGGTCATCTGAAAAGCAGCAAAGTCGACCACATTGGTCTCTAATATACCCATGTTCCGAAGAACCTCGTGACAGCTGTCAAGATACTCCTGGGGATCCTCTGAAGTAGCACCACCTAAATGAACTGGAAAGAGCTTGGTAAGCATATCCAATCTCTATAAGGCCTCAGAATACATATTTGTCCCGTCACCGGCCTGTGCCGTAGCAACCGGTTGAACTACTCCGACTTGATGAGCTGCTTGAGTCTGAAACTGTGGAGCCATCTGCTCTGGAGTGTGAGTAGTAGGAAACTAGGCTCCTCCTCCAGCCTGAGATAAGGCTGGTGCCATGGGGAATGCGCCAGTCTGGGCCACACTCTCCATAAGGCCCACCAATCGGATCAAAGCATCCTGAAGCACTAGGGTAGCAATAAACCCCTCCGGGGCCTGAGCTGGTCCGACAGGAATAGTCTGAGTTGGAACCTCCTCATCGAACTCTACCTGAGGCTCCATAGCTAGGGCTGCTGCTCGGGCTTTGGGTTGAGCCCTGCCCCTTCCTTTGCCTCGTCATCGACCTCTGCCCCTCGTAAGAGCTGTTGGAGGCTCTCGCTGCTGCTCAGCTGAAGAAGCGGTACGTGTTCTCGTCATCCGCGAAAGAATAAGAATAGGAGAGTTTAATCAGTATTGAGAAAACAAAATCGCACGACAAAGTTGAATAAAAGTGCAATTTGTTCCTGAACTTCATAGCTTCTGGGAGATAAGTACACATTCCTCCGTACCGATCCCCCAGACTCTACTAAGATTGTTCATGCATTGTGAGACCTAGGCAACCTATTGGTCTGATACCAAATTGTCACGGTTCAAAATTCCCACTGTCGGGACTGTGATGGCGCCTAACATCACATTGCCACGTTAGAGGTTATTTAGCCATTTCTTTTCATTTTTAGTAATTATCAGTAAATAGGTAAAATAAAGGTAAACAAATGTGAAGGTGCATAGATATCAATTTCATTTGCATGCTACTTCTACCCAGAATCAGGAGTCACAATTAACTCAATAAAATCAAATATTGCTAAAGAAATAAATTTCAATACATAATTTAGGTTTCCCAAATTTTTCCCCAAAAAGTCAAAAATTGACCTCGGGCTTGCTTGGTCAAAACTCGAGGGTCGGACCAAAACCTATTCACCCCTCGAGCCCGAATATGTAATTAGTTTCGGAATCCGACCCCAAATCGAGGTCTAAATTCCCAATTTGCAAAAACTCCCCAATTCTTCAAAATTCCCTAATTTCTACCATGAAAGAACAAGGTTTAGGACTAAGAATTTAATGGTTGATGATGGAAATTGAAGTAAATGAGTTAAAAGATACAAACCTATGAATTAGTATTGAGTTTCCCCTTCAAAATCCCACCTAGGCCGAGCTCTAATGGAGTGTTTGTGAAAAATGGAAAGAATCCCGTTTTTGGTTCTGTTTTAAGTGTTGGGCGTCAGGCCTTCTTCGCGTTCGCGAAGGGCCTGCCGCGATCGCGAAGCAACGGCTTTATTAGCCTACGCGTTCTCGATATACTCTTCGCGTTCGTGAAGTCTTATTCCCACCAACCTACGTGTTGGCAAGCCTTGTGTCGTGTTTGCGATGAGTATGGTACTTCCCTTCCCCCGGGTCCTATGTCTTCGCGTTCGCGATAGACTGGTCGCATTCGCGAAGGGTAATGCCCCCGTTTCTCCACGTTCGCGACTCAGTCTCCACGTGCGCGTAGAGTAAAAATTCCTTTGAGCCTAGTTCTCCTTCGCGATGGCGAGACTGACTATGCGATCGCGAAGTACAATGCACCAGACACCAGGTTCAGCAAATTCCACACCAGATTTTCCTAAGCCCAAAAATCCTGTAGCCTATCCGAAACTCACTCGATCCCTCGGGACTCCAAACCAAACATGCATACCAATCTAAAAATAACATACGAACTTTCTCGCGCGATCAAATCACCAAAATAACACCTATAACTACGAATTTAGCACCCAATTGAATGAAATGTTCAAGAAATCTATTTTCACAACCGAATGTTCGAATCACGTCAAACTAATTTCGTTTCTTACCAAACTTCAAAAACAAATAATAAATACTATATTGAACCTGTATCGGGCTCCGAAACCAAATTACAAGCCCGATATCAAAAATGCCAAACATTAATAGATTCTTAAAACCATTTAATTTTCAGACTTTTAATTTTCCACAAAAATTCATATCTCGAGTTAGGGACCTCGGAATTTGATTTCGGGCATACGCTGTCACTCCCCTTTTTTTAATAAAAAAATCAAACTTCACTTAACCCTATTAAAAATAATAAAAAGATTTAGTAAAGTTTCAAAAGGGTTTTCAATTTTGAAAGTGACAAAAGATTGTGTTCAAAAGGAGTTTTCAGAGTCGCCACCTGACATTTTGTTTCAGTGTGTCAGGTCACCATTTTTTTAAAATACTTTTTCCTTTTAAAACACATTTGATTCCAAGAGTAAGTCTGCACCAGATATTGAATGTAAGGGGGTTCATTTGACTCGGGGAGAAGGTGTTAGGCCTTCCCCGAGTCCCGTAACAAATATGGTGGCGTACATGATCGAGTCGGCTTTAAAAAATACTCAGATTCAGGTAGAAAAACGCAAAAAGAAAATAAACAATCAAGAGAGGCTCGAGGTCGTCCCCACCTAATAAAACAAAAATAAAAGTAAAAATAAAATACTATTCTATGCTTCCTCAAAGTGTTCCATCGCGTGCTTTCAAATATAAATACTTCGAGGCTTGCCCCGGATAACAATATATACAAATCTCGCGAGGCATTCCCCGGATAAATTCAACTGGGGGGGGGGGGAGGACCTCTCGCCTCAAAATTAAACAAACAAAATCCTAAAATTTTCCTACCCAAGCGTTGACGTCCTAAAACATACACCTAGTGGTCCATTGATTGAAGAGATAAAATGATATAACATCAATTCAATATTCAAATATTCTTTGACTTTACTAACACCAAAAGAAACAAGTTCTCTTCTATAATTAAACTCAGTCTAAACTTTAATTTTTCTTTGGTTATTTTGTGTTCAAAAACATATAATTCATGTAAATCTTGACCACCTAATATGAGCAAAACCAACCAAACACCAAGCATGAATCTCATAATCATATGCCACACATAACACTTCAAGTTTAGAAGAATACTGAAAGAACAAAGAGTTAAAGAATCAGACCTCAATATGGCCGGAATTTAAATCTAACAGAAACTCGAAAACACGAACCAACTCTGAACAGCCTACAGCTCAATCAAATTCGAACCCAATTCTAACACTTCAAGAGAAATCTATTTTTCGTAGCCAAAATCTGAAATCGAAATGAAATATTTTTGTTTCTTAACTCTGTTTTTCTTTTGTTTTCCCTTTTTTGACTGTAACTGTACAGTGCGTTTTTGGTGCTTGTATGTGTATTTTTTTTAGAGTAAGATATCTCGCTAGCGGGCAGAGACGGTGAGGAGGAGGATGGGTGATGGTTGTCCGGCGTGAAAGAGACGGGTTGGTGGGTGGCAGTGGGAGCAGCCTTGAGAGGAGGGAGTCACGGTGGCTGTGGTAGGTGTTTTTAGGGTTGATGGCTGTTGGTGTCTCCGACGGCAGCGCGACAATAAGGAGATGAGTGGCGGCTTGAGAGGGGTTCAGTGAAGGTGTGTCGGCGGCTGGAGTTGGGATGTGGGCATGGTTGGCTTTAGCTGTCTGAGATGTGGTTGTCGCTGTCGTTGTGGCCTGGAGATGGGAGGAGGGGGGGCGTGAAGAAGAAGAGATGAGGGGGTGATGTGTGTGTATGTGTAGCAGTGATGACGGTTGTTGTTGGTTAGGGGGTGAAGAAGGATGGTTGAGGGGTGGCCGGCGGCTTTAGGGTGGTGGAGTTGGTGAGAGGCTGGGCTGGCGGCGGCGGGTTTGGTGGTGGTCAGGGTCTACTAGGGTTTTTGTGTTATTTTTTCTCCTCTTTTTTGGGTGTAAGAGGTGAGGAAGAAGAATAAAGGTGTTAGGGTTTTTAGATATTACGGTGAGTTGTCTAAGTTGGGCGTCTTGCAGGAATTTAATTTGGGCTCAAAAAGCCTACAAAATTGACTTAACATTCACTTAAAAAATACTTATAAGAAAAATATAAAATAAATCTTATTTGAATTTAATATATTATTATATTTAAAATAAAACTAAAAATTAAAGTGGAAACTAATTTTGGTATTTTCATAGATTATATTAAAATACAATAGGTTTAAAGTAATATATCCTTCTAAAAACTACCTAATACGTGAATTAAATAGAGAAATATGGAACTATTTTTGTAATTTTTAATTTCCGTGCTTAAAATAAAGTAAAAGAGATATTAGACCTAAACAAAATATTTAAACGCTAAAAAGTATAAAATCTCGGGGAGGGTCAAATATTACATGTCTACAGTTGCCCCTCTTTGACTGGAAACACAAAGAGTTTTCAGACAAAGAACGACTAGAAAGGTTTTTTGACCCGACCCTTATTTAGAGAGACCAAAAACTTAAAGAAAGGAGAATATGACCGAGCCTTGGTGTCTGAGTTGCCTGCATATCCTTAGCTATAAAGGAATCAGGCCACGTGTAGTTCAGAAGTAAGAAGAGCGAAGGAGTATACCGAGATGGGGAGCCGATTGAGGTGCCGTTCCGTCAAGGTTCCGGTCCGCGGCCCTGTTATTACATCAAAATCAAAAATTAGAAAAAGACTAACTAAGCCTATCAGCTATGAGTTACAAGATTCCTATCTATAAGTCTTCTGAAGCTTGATCTTGAGTCTTGAATGGTCTTCATGCAGACTTTAGATTTGAACCTTGATGCTTGCTAGCTGCAGGGCTAGTTCATTCTTCTTCAGCTCTTTGGATCACGACGGGACACACAAAACTCGTGACTCATTCGTGTCTTGAGCATTCCATATCTCGTCTCCGCTTCTGCATTTTTGATGCTTCTCTTTTTTTTCTTTTATTCTGGATTGAGACTACTTCTGTTAGTCATCTCGGATTGTCGACCCACATTCCTGCAGCAAGCTTCTGCTACTTCTACCTTAATTGAATTTGGCAATGACTTTCCTTGTTCTTCAGGTGGGCGCCTACAACTGACTTGAAACTTGAAATAATTCCGAAACGAATTCCCTCGTTCTCCAGGTGGGTGCCTGCAATCGAAATAGCAAAACAAACAAAATTTTCTGCCCCAGTTTGCACTAGGAAGATTTGTGAGTTGTTAGCAAAATTGTAAATCACATATGCTATTGATGCAATGATGAGAGTAAAACTAAAGACTCGATTGGGAGGTGCGTCTCCAGACTTCCTTTTTTTCAATTATTATCCTAGGAGAAAATTCATCAGACTAGGTTTTCTTGTCTTAGGAGAAAAGTTCATCAGACTAAGACGTATATCCTAGGAGAAAGTTCATCAGACTAGGTTTTTTTTCCTTCTTTTTTTTGGTATCTTAGGAGAAAAATTCATCAGACTAAGATTTGATCCTAGGAGAAAATTCATCAGACTAGGTCCATTTTGTTATCTTAGGAGAAATATTCATCAGACTAAGATTTTGATCCTAGGAGAAAGTTCATCAGACTAGGTCTTTTTGTTTGTTATCTTAGGAGAAAGATGCATTAGACTAAAATTTTGATCCTAGGAGAAAATTCATCAGACTAGGTCTTCTATCTTAGGAGAAAGATTCATCAGACTAAGATTTTGATCCTAGGAGAAAGTTCATCAGACTAGGTTTTCTTATCTTAGGAGAAAGATTCATCAGACTAAGATTTTGATCCTAAGAGAAAATTCATCAGACTAGGTATATATATTTTTTGGTTATCTTAGGAGAAAGATTCATCAGACTAAGATTTGTTCCTAGGAGAAAGTTCATCAGACTAGGTCTTCTATCATAAGAGAAAGATTAATCAGACTAAGATTTTGATCCTAGGAGAAAGTTCATCAGACTAGGTCTTTTATCTTAGGAGAAAGATTCATCAAACTAAGATTTGATCTTAGGAGAAAATTCATCAGACTAGGTCTTTTGTTTGTTATCTTAGGACAAAGATTCATCAGATTAAGATTTTGATCCCAGGAGAAAGTTCATCAGACTAGGTCTTCTATCTTAGGAGAAAGATTCATCAGACTAAGATTTTCATTCGGAGGAAAATCCATCAGACTAGGACTTTTTATCATAGGAGGAAAAATGTGAAGAGAAATGGAAACATTTTATGCACACTAGCAAGACAGATAAACGCAAAGATTTGAGAAACATCCCTTTGTCGGCTCTTCTCTTCTTCTTTTTTTCTTTTTCTTTCTTTTCTTCTTTTTTGTTTGTTTTTTAACCAAATTTCTTGCACTGCTTTGTTCCTATTTCAAACAAAGAAAACGTGTGATTTTAAAATGTGGTGGTTAGCTTGTGGCCTTGATTACGAGGGCGATTTCTCTAGCACTTGTCACGATCAACTTGGATTTCAACTTGGAAGACAATTCTTGTTATCGGCCAACCACTTTTCTGGACAACCCTTATCACAAGAAGCATTCCTGATTCGCTCAAGTCAAATACCTTATACCCGATACATTGCACTCGCATTTTAACATTCACCAAATCTTTGCCTTATCAATCCCAAGGAACATTTATTATCACCAACTCGGTGCACACACTATTCTCCTGTGTCTTATGCCAATTGGACGTGCTTGCCAGACTTGGCTTTGTATGATTAAAAAGCTGGTAGCAGATTTTGAAGTCATTTCTCACTTGTTTCGAAAAAATAGACTCAGAAGGGACTCAAATAAAAGAAGAAGAACAAATAAGGAAAAAAACAAGAAGAGATGATATCTAACAAGAAAAACTTTTACCTGGGAAAAAGAACAAAGTAGAAACTAATATAATTTGAAGGCCATCTCCACTGACCATGACATGCATTTTGGATTAAGCGGCCTAATATGTCAAGCGAATCTGATCTTCAACTCTAGTTATGCCTCTAAGTTGTGAAACTGGGTTTCAGTACTCCAATTGTCCTATTTGAACATAATCCTCAATCGACTTGTAGTGCCCTGAAGAGTTTTCACCATCAAGCCTCTCTCATTTTTCTCTTTTTCTCAACTCACTATCGCCTTACGGTGCCCATGCGGATTTTCACCGATAAGACTCTCATTTTATGATTTTCTCTCTTTGTGCTGAGAACATGGCAGTACCCATGACGCAAGAAGATCATACTTTCACCACACTTGATTTGGCATCCTCAAAGATTGATCAGAAGGTATTTCTTTGGACCGTAATGTAGGCTTTTGAACAGGGTTGGAAATAAGGGTGGCATGAAGGCTCAAAATAATTTAAGATGAAAGGGTTCAAAATTACAACTTTTGGAATCAGATCTTTTGGCCAAAATTAAAACTTCTGTCCCAGTTTCTTGGTCTGGGGAATTCTTTTTTGATTCTTTTTTGGATTTTTGATTTTTTTTTGGATTTTTTTTTAATGGGACCAAACTTCAGAGTGAGGCTGCCTACGTATCCTTAAAAAGAATCAGGTCGAACGTAGTTCCAACCTGAAGTTGGTTGATTTTGTTGTTTTTCTTTTTCTTTTCTTTCTTTTTCTTTTTTTTTTTCTTTTTTTTTTCTTTTCTCCTTCTCCTTTATTCTCTTTTCTTTTCTTTTTCTTCTTTTCTCTTTTCTTTCTTATTTTTTTTTTCTTTTTATTTTTATTTTTCTTTTCTAGTTCCTAACTCTATTTCTGATTCCAAAAGGAGGGTATGAAACAAAATAAATTAAGGCTCGACAGGGGTAGCAAAAGATAAAAGTGCTTGGGTAGCGGAATAAAATGCCTTCGTCATACCAAACTTTAACAATGCCAAGTACAAGTGTGCAATTGAAGATAAGCAAAGAACTCATACATACTATCTATGGATGGCACCAACACAAACAAAAAGTGTCAATGGGTAATACCTTTATCCCGATAAATGACCATCGCTAGTTTGAAGCAGACTTGACTCAACCTTATCTCGATGTGGAAGAATGCATTTCAGCACTGACTAATCTACCTCAAACTACTTGAGAGACATTCCCTGGTAGTATGTTCTCATCAACCTTTTGATTTCCCATACTAACTGTCTCAGTTTCACTCAACTCCAGCTTCAGGTTATCTCAGAATGTGTGAATCTTTACTTGTTTCCTCAAATGCATCCTTTTATCATATTCAAAACTATCATTGCTTCATGATTAAACTAAACTTTCAAGACCAGGCTGAGAATTATGCGTACATGTCATATCACTAGAGTCAGCATGAAAAGAACTATAAAGGGAAAAGTAACCTAAAAGAAAAAAAAACTAACTAGAACTACCAGAAAACAGGAGATTGCATTAGACAGAAAGTGAAAATGGGTTTGAACAAAACAAGCAAAATAGTCATGGGTTACAACCCTGGAACAATCCTACATAACACTAAACGAGGTATTACCATAAAATGACCTAGGCAAAATAAGAAGAAGAAGGGTTTTATCCACAAGACCATATCCAGATTACAACCCTGAAATAACCCAGACGACAGAAATGACAACAAAATAAACCACCAAAACTCCAAGAAAGGAGTGTCTTTCCAATCACTAAGCTCGACATCTTAGCCAATGAGTTCCACATCAAAATTGGTGGGACCTTCACCAACTTCAACCACATTGTCTTCACCAAGTGGCTCATTGATTCCTTTGAACAACCCTTGTCATTGCAAACCATCCCAACAATTTGTGCGTTGTCATGTACCTGTAGAGGATTATGTGTGACACTTGGGGTATTACTGCCTTGCACCACAATTATCCCTTCATGAATCATTCTTTCTATTTCTTTTTTCAAAGCACGACAATTTTCAACATTGTGTCACTGGGCATTGGAATGGTATTCACACCTTTTAGAAGGGTCAAAGCTTCATGCACGTGGGTCCACATGATATGGAGGAATAGGTGCAATCATGTCATAATGCTTTAATTTCTCAAACAAGCTTGAATAGGACTCTCCTATTGGTGTAAAATTATCTTTTGACCTTTGTTCCCCTCTATGACCCTGGCTTGGATGTGGGTTATAGGGAACTTGAAAATTTTGTGGAAGCTGGTGGAGATTTTGCGGTGCTGGTGCTCGCCTTCTACGGCGTCTTAGTGGTCGGATAGATGACTGGACATTGTACGGAGGATAATACTGAGGTGGATTATGTGGAGCTCGGGGATAGGTTTGGGGTTGGGGTCGGGGTCGAGACCTTGAGACAACCATGGCAACATCATCATGTTCCTTCTGACCCGGCAAACTTCCTGTACCATTATGGATTGCCTGTGTGGTGGATTTTAAAGAAGAATAGCTCATGATCTTGCTTGACTTCAGCCCGTTTTCTACCATTTCTCCCATTTTTACCACATCATTAAAACGCTTACCAATGGCAGAGATCAAATGGCCAAAGTAAGTGGGCTCCAGGGCTTGAAGAAAATATTCAACCATCTCGGCTTCTTCCATTGGGGATTGACTCGGGCACCTTGCTCTCTCCATCTGAGCCCGTATTCCCTAAAGCTTTCATTAGCCCTCTTTTCCACCTTGGTCAGAGACAGACGATCCGGGACAATGTCTATATTGTACTGAAAGTGCCTGACAAAAGCCTGAGCCATATCGTCCCATGTGTACCACATGTTGGCGTCCTGGCGGGTGTACCATTCCAAAGCTGCCCCACTCAGACTCTGGCTGAAGTATGCCATCAACAATTCGTCTTTTCCCCTGGCTCCTCCCATTTTACTGCAGTAACCTCTCAGATGAGCTACAGGATCCCCATGTCCATCATACAAGTCAAGCTTGGGCATCTTGAACCCGGCAGGCAATTGGACATTAGGGAACAGACACAAATCCTTATAAGCCACACTCACATGGCTTCCTAACACTTGCATATTTCTCAATGACTGATCCAAACTCTTTACTTTCCTAAATATCTCCTCTTGCTCCACATTCTTGGGTGGTTTCTCAGTTTCATCATGTGGCTCAAAGTGGTGAGTGTAGGGGTAAGGATCTGGAACTTTGAAGGTGGGTTCAGGAGCATAGATTGGGTATCTGGAGCTGGTAATGTGGGCTCACTAGAAGATTGGTGGAGGATAGCTTGTGGAGGGGGTACAAAAATAGGAGCAGATGTTGGAGCAGGGTATGAAGTTATTTTGGTTGGTGCGGCATGAAAAGTCTGGGACGAAGTGCCAAAGTAGGGATGGAAAGGGGTGAAGCCCGGTGCATGTTGTGGGGAAAGGTCAACGGTGTTGAGCATTTGGGCTTGGGATAGTGGTGGAATGGAAGCAGGGTTTTCTACATAGCTGGTAGGGAATGAAGGTGGAGGGTGTCCCCTAACCCAGGACTGATACATTTCTGCCATCTGATGTTTTACCCTACGGAGCTCCTCTTTTAGTTATAATTCTGATTCAACAATCTCCCTCGGCGGGTCCACAACTCCTGTGTCTGCTTCTTTGGTAGTCATGACTGTCTGGCGCTTTGACCTAGTGTTGTTGGGATGAATTGCCAGGATGCCAACAAACAAACCACCTTCCTGAGAAATGAATAAGGTAATAGAGAAAAACAGAACAAAGCCATCGTGTTAGCGTTAAGGCATTTATTAGATAATAATATCACATTGCGTGCAATGAACCTAACAACAATTAATGGTTCTAAAATGACTTCGAGGGTACGAAGGTCATATGACATCATCCCAATTTTACTCTCATTGCCCCTTTCTTCTCTACTTGATTTGCTCATTTCTTTCCCCTCTTTTCTTTTTGATTATCGCTCTTTTCTTGCATCCGATAATTTCCTCTCATTTTCACATCCCACAACTTCATCTCTCTTTTTTCTTTTCTTTTTTTTTTAATTTTTTTTTTAAGAAATGTGTTGATCGAGTCCTATGTAGGTTGCCCACGTATCATGTTCCACATGAATCAGATCAAGCGTAGTTCTAGAAAAATGATGGATAAAGTCTACTAAAAAAACAAGAATCTTTTTGGATTTTACATTTATATTTTTTTTTTGATTTTTCAAATACAAAACAATAAATATGGTGACGAGACACTCGACAAACTCTTACACCACCTAAAAGATTCAAAACTACTGGACAAGACAAGAAAGTAAAAGAAAACATGAAAACAGACTTAGAAATATAAAAAATCTCTTCGAGGAAGCTCCCAAATGCAATGGTTCTGGGGTATCTGTCATGCTCGAGTTCTGGTGAATGAATCCAAACCTGAATGAGACAAATAAGACCAAATAGATTAGTGACTCGAGACACTATGTGACACCACACCACCTTCTATTGGACACATGCAAGGCATGATTAGGCCATTTTTGCAAAATGGACTAAGTGGCCAAAAGTTGTTAAAAGTGCAAAATAAACAAAGATGACCTCAGAGGCACGAAAATACCTAAGGCTTATATGACTTCAAACTCCCAATAATCATGGCCCTACAAATAACTTTGCAGAAATGATCAATTTTGCAGAAATGACCGATATGGCCAGAAGTAGCTAAAGATGCAAACTCAAAAAGGACGAACCTTAATGTAATGGGACACTTAATTGTGAATTCAAGATTCTGAGACATGCGTCAATGAACCACTTTGCAAAAATGACCACATTTTGCAAGAATATCCGATTTGGCCAAAAGTGGCTAGACATGAAAATTCAACAGGAATGGACCTTAAAGCTGATAGGACACCTTGTTGTAGACTCTGGACTCTAAGACATGGGATAACAAACTACTTTGGGAAAATAGCTTTATTTTGCAAAAACGACTTGTCACGACCCAAATTCCCACCCTTTAGGCCGTGACTGCGCCTAACGTTGAACCCGCTAGGCCAGCCAACGTGTAACTTGCAATAGCAATTAAAAATCATTTAATACGAAATAGAATGCTAACTCATTAGCCTCAACCAGTTTCCATCACATTCCGAGATATTAGTGGGACAACTATTTAACCGAACATCAGTAACATACCTTCCCTAACAGTAACATTTCCAACATCGATAATAAAAATAACAAAAAAAAGAAACTTGAATGCGGAAGGGAGGAACATAACAATCATAAGATAACGTAAACTTCCCAAAACCGGGGTGTCACAATCTCACGGACTAGCTACTGGAATACTAAATACAAGTCTGGAAATGAAAATACAACACTGTCTTGAAAATAAGGAGAAAGACAATGAAGCGGTAAAGGAAGGAAGCCTCGGGATCCACGAACGCCAGTGTATACCTCGAAGCTCTGACGTGGACTGAAGGTATCTCCCTCAGAACGCTCCACGGGGTCCGGTAGCAGGGTCTGCACAACACAAGGAAGTGCAGTGTAGTATCAGTACAACCGACCCCATGTACTGAGTAAGTGCCAAGCCTAACCTCGGCCGAAGTAGTGACGAGGCTAGACTTGACATTAACGATAACCTGTCCTATTCTACAGCAGGTAACAGGAAATAACACAAGGCATGTAATAAACCGGCAAGTAGGGGATACGGGAGCAGTAAAGGGGGACAAGTGGAATAAAATAGTGACATCGACAGATAGAAGTAATCCAGAGAAACAATCCAACATAATCGACAACGAAACAATATAAATGTCGGAAAAGTAAACAATGGCACGGCATCACCCTTCGTGCTTTTACTCTTTTCCTCACAATGCAATTAAATCAAATATCATGGCACGGCATCACCCTTTGTGCTTTTACTCTCTTCCTCACAATGCAAGTTAATCAAATATCATGGCACGTCATCACCCTTCGTGCTTTTACTCTCTTCCTCACAATGCAATGTACAATGAATCATGGCACAACATTTACCTTCGTGCATATAATCAATAAAATCATGGCATGGTACTTACCTTCGTGCTTGTAATCAATAAAATCATGGCACGGCATCACCCTTCGTGCTTTACACTCTTCCTCACTATGCAATGAAATCAAGTATTATGACACGGCATCACCCTTCGTGCTTTACACTCTTCCTCACTATGCAATGAAATCAAGTATTATGACACGGCATCACCCTTCGTGCTTTTACTCTCTTCCTCACAATGCAATGTACAATGAATCATGGCACAACATTTACCTTCGTGCATATAATCAATAAAATCATGGCAT
>ML241407.1:0-11488 GCA_005239495.1 Nicotiana undulata | reverse complement strand
AATGCATGAAATGCATATGAAATACATTAATAAAATCTCTCGGTACGTCATAAGACCATTATGTCTCTGATTAGTATCATGAAATAAACTTTACCAACTTACATATTTTTGAGACCCATGAACAGATGATAAAATAATATGACACATGGGAAATCAAGAACATAAGCATCTCTAGTATTTCTATTAATAGAATCACTTATGAAAGTTGTGCATTTGCTCATTTCATTCGTGTCGTATTGATCATGCCAAAAGAAAGAAGGGGTATCCTTAATATACCTGAACTGATTCTCTTGACAATTCCTTTAACACACATCTTTTGCGAAAAACATATAACGGCAGATTGAAGTAGGAAAAAGCCCATATGATATTCTTGAGAAAGATTACACCGTACACCCTTAGAATCGCAATTTCACGCTTTACAAAATCAATAACCAATAACCGAATCTCTTAGAATTTGTATGGAATTGTTTTGATTACTTCTCGCGATCAGATCACTCTACTAACACAAGAGACCCAATTTGATTTGTAAGATACACGTGAATTTACATTGCCAAAAGTAGTGATGGTCTTGCTAATTGTAGAAAGCCTTTGGGTGTGGCTCACTTGGTGGATGACTAAGCCATACTAATCCCTCAAAATATGACATCTTGGCAAGACTTAATGAGTCACTTTAAATTGGATGGGGTGCTTCCACATAATTCCATAATTGGGGAGTTTAATCATTATGCAATAATTCCATAATTAATTAGGTAATATCTCATTACCTAATAATTAACTAATTGCCCATATAATTAAGAATTATCTAAAATTACTTAAAATACTACTTACTTTTAACATATCTTATACACCTTGCTATAATGGTTTTGTGTTACCTTGTATGGTACTAGTCCATAAACACGAGGTATTTTATCTTAGACCGTATTTTACTCCAAAATGTCAAATTTTGACGAAATTCATTTTCTTCGATTTGCTTACCCTCTTACCTTCAAGAGTTTATTCATCACTTGTTTGAAATAGCATAATACTTATAATCTTACAATAATCTCATTCCCGAACTTACGTCGATTAACTTACGACGAAACTTTATCGTACGAAAATACGGGATGTAACACCACATTTTTGAGCTTCCATTTATTTTATTATGGCGCACTTTCACGTACGAAAATATGGGGTGTAAAAAGATTCTTTCACTCTCAATGGAAGAAGAAGAAATAGAATCCTCTCACTTAAAGAAGAGAGTGGAAACTGGCTCCATGATCAAGAAGACATCAAGAGATCAATATTCTCCTTCATCAAAAACCTCTATACATCCTCTCACTCACAAGCTCCCGTCTCCACCACCAACCAATTGTCCATGACCCATACCCTATCTGACTCCCAAAGGGAGAGGCTGGATAGGCCTCTTGAAATGGGAGAAATAAAAATGGCCATCTTCAGCTTCAAACCATTCAAGGCTCCTGGACCTGATGGCCTCCACCCCTTCTTATATCAGAAGTACTGGAGCATTGTAGGAAACTCTGTAACTTACTTCTGCAAACAATGTTTCACTACTAATTTCTTGGATGAGACCATGAACCAAACCCTGCTCTATCTCATCCCAAAGTGCCCCCAAGATTACATTGTCAAAAACTTCAGACCAATTAGACTTTGTAACACAATCTACAAGTCCATCACTAAGATCATTGTCAATAGAATCAAGCCACTGCTTCCTGACATAGTTGGCCCTACTCAGGCCAGTTTCCTCTCAAACAGGAGAGCTTCTGACAATGTTATCATGGTACAAGAGTACATTACTCATTTTAGGAAAATGAAAGGGAAGCAGACTCACATGATCCTCAAAATTGACCTAGAAAAAGCCTTTTACAGGTTAGAATGGTCATTCATCAGGGACACCCTCCATGCTTTCAACTTTCCCCCTGGTCTAACCAAGTTAATGCTCTTCCAGCATCTCAATCTTAGTAAATGGAGGAAAAACTGAAGCTTTCAAGCCCTCCAGGGGCATCATACAAGGGGACCCCATATCCCCCTACCCTTTCATCTTGTGTATGGAACTCTCTAGGTCAATTGACCAGGCTGTGCAGGAAAACCATTGGCAGCCCATAAACATTGGCAGATCTGGTCCAAAAATCTCCCACATATTCTTTGTTGATAACCTTACTTTGTTTGACAAGGAAAACGATAGAAATCGCACCACCATATACTCTATCCTACAGTCCTTCAATGATAACTCTAGTCGAAAAAATCAACCTCACCAAGTCCAGAGTACTCTTCTCCTCTAAATGCTACCCAAGACACCAAGGAATGTATCATTAATGCACTATCAATCCAAGCTACCGCCTCCGTTGGTAAATACCTTGGATTTTCTATGTTCCATAAGAGATACATTAGCTCTGACTTTCAATTCGTCATATAAAATATGCAATCCAAGCTAGCTGGCTGGAAAATAAATTGTCTAAACATGACTGGTAGGACCATTCTAGCTAAGTCTTCCCTTAATAGTATCCCTAACCATGGCATGCAATACATCAAGTTGCCCACAAAAATCACCAAGAAAATTGATAGAATTCAGAGGAATTTCATTTGGGGAACTACCCCAAATAGGGGGAAAAATGCACCTGGTTAATTCTGAAAGGGTCACCAAAAAAAAGGCCAATGGGAGGCTAGAGCTCCAAAAAGCAGAATTGAAGAACAAAGCAGCTCATGCAAACCTGGCCTGGAGGATCTATCACAACACCTTGAGCCTATGGGCCAGAGTTCTTATTTACAAGTACTGTAATTGGAACCATACCCCCAAAACTACTAAATTTCTTACGTGGCAATGCATCCTTAAGGGTTGGGATACATGCAGAAAGGCCAGTAGATGGGTGGTCCACAAGGGTAACAGGGTTAACTTCCTGAATGATGCTTGGATCCCCAATCAGTCTGTCATTAGGGATATGGTAGAAGGCCCCCTTACCCAAATGACTTAACTGTCAAAGTAGACATTGTTTACAACTCAGGAAACTGGGATCTCTCTTCCACTTCCATGGACCTGCCTACCAATATCTAAAACATGATCAATTCTGTCTTCATTCCTCCTGGCCCTACCAAGGAATACAGGCTAGTTTGGGGGTTGACCCCTAGTGGGTCCTTCACCAATAGTTGTGCCTACACTTTTCTTAGCAAAAACAATAAAAACCTTGTAAATGAAGAGGAAGAGACTTTCATCTGGATCTGGAAGCCCCAAGCTCCTAACAAAGTCAACAACTTCATTTGGCTTCATGCCCAAAATAGGTTACCCACAGGATCCCACCTTCACAAGATTGGGGTTAACTGTAACCCTCAATGTTGCTTATACCGGAGTTTTGAAGAAACAAGCGACCATATTTTCTTTGAATGCATAAATACAATCCAATTTTGGCAGGTGTTGCTTTCCAAGGCTTCTAACGACAGTAGGTTCCAGAACCCCATGTTCTCTTCTCAGCTGTGGCCATTAACCTGGAACAAACTTAGAAACATCCCCTTTAATAAAAATATTTCTTAGGAAAATATTCTTCCTTTCTATTTCTGGCACATCTGGCTATGCAGGAATCATAACCTCTTCAACAACAAAAAGGATAGAATCAGCACCACCAACACCATCTCTAAAGCTTCCGAATATTTTATGTTGGTGACAATGTCACCACCAAGAAGCATTTCCAAACCAGTGTGAAAAGGGAGCCCCCCCAGGAGAGGGAACTATAAACTGAATACATATGGGGCAGCTAGGGGTAACCCGGTAATAGGAGGAATAAGCGGATTATTTAGGAACCACAATGGGAATTGGACTATGGGGTATATGAAAAACATACCTCATACAACCAACATCATGGCTGAACTGAAAGCTCTCCTAAAAGAACTTCAGCTAGCTAAGCAAAAAGAATTGATCCTTTGGACATTAACACGGACTCGGCATAAATAATCAAAATGATACTCACATGTAACCTAACATATGATCCCATGATATGTGAATGTAGGTTGTTAATGCAAAGGATGGGCACGGTCGTGGTAAGGCACACATACAGGGAACAGAATAGGGTGGCAGACGCTATAGCAAAGGAGGCAGCAAAACTAAGTTTTTTGGGAAGATACAGCTTACTAGTAGTTCCTCCGGTGTTTGCAAATGATGTATTTTGGGCAGACATCCTAGGAACTCAAGTTGTTAAAAAACTTTTGGCATGTAATATTGATATTGTATCTCAAAACATCGCACTACTAGGAGAATTACAGTACCCCGGCACTGTTAGTACTTTGTAATGTTTTTATAGTTTAGTATATATATATATATATATATATATATATATATATATAGAGAGAGAGAGAGAGAGAGATATTTTAGAATTATTCATTTTTTGTTTGGTAGTATTTTTTAATTCTTGTGTAACTAATACACTATATTCAGTACTATTCTTATACATAGCAATACAATAATTTTTTAGTACACCAAATCAAAACACACGATAAGAAATAATCTCAGCATAATTAGTACCAATATTATTAGCACACTTTATTCAGTGATATTCTTATATATCCTACCAAACGAACCCTAAGAGTGAAAGAAATGTATTTTGCTTCATTAGATACATATGGTCTGGGAAGGAAAAGAAAAGATACACAAGATTTAAACTTGTCTTGTCCGATTCATGTAAAACGGACTTTCATTTATAAATTTGATGTGAATGTTTTTCTTTTTAATCACCTCAATTCGTATATATATATATATATATATATATATACGAATTGAGGTGATTAAAAAGAAAAACATTCACATCAAATTTATAAATGAAAGTCCGTTTTACATGAATCGGACAAGACAAGTTTAAATCTTGTGTATCTTTTCTTTTCCTTCCCAGACCATATGTATCTAATGAAGCAAAATACATTTCTTTCACTCTTAGGGTTCGTTTGGTAGGATATATAAGAATATCACTGAATAAAGTGTGCTAATAATATTGGTACTAATTATGCTGAGATTANATATATATATATATATATATATATATATGAATCTACATTGATTTCTAATGGTAATAACTTTCTATCTTTTGCAATTAACTGTTCTTGGAGTAACGATGTTGGTCTATCTATGTGATGTGTTTGCTATAGTTTTCGCAAACCCAAAGATCCTTTTACCTCTTGACATTTCGAGAGATACCTCTTAGTATTGTAGGCTCCAACTGTTTTGAGCTGCTCATGGAAGCATTTTTTCTTTGAAGTATCCAAATAAGATGGGGTATGTTATAATATAATGACTGTAAAGTAAATAAATTAAAGAAAAATATAGAATTTTTTTTTATAATTATTCAACTTTAAATAGATGTATATAATGAACTGAATTTACTTTTTGTATATAGAAGAAAGGAAGATGTTGTGTAAGTTGCCACTACAAGTTGCTGTGTAAGTTGCTACTGCAAGTTGCTATAGATAATCTATTACATGGGGTAATATTTATCCACAATGGAGTATCAAAATGATAAGCTTCTTCAAGAGTACTAAATAGATAAATATTTTTACGGTGGAGTTCAATATGAATAAACTGCTTCAGCAAGCTTATTCAACGGAGTATTAATGAGCAACCACTTATCCACAATACAATATATTTATAACAGGTTAGTCCTTAAACAATTTTACATAATCTCACATTCATTTATCTCAGAGGTCACATGATTGAATCATCCTTCAAGAAATAGAAGAGCCGGAATTTCATTTAGGGGTATTAATTTTTTTTTAAATCAAATACGAAAGGAAGTCAAAGAAATTTACTACATAATATATATACATAAAGGATAGGTAATAAATATATTATACTACTATCACACGTTAACTATATTATGAGTTATGGTAACGGTGAAAGTAAACATAAACTATTTTAAAAGTAAAAGCAAAAAAGAAAAACAGTTACAGGCAGGTCTATACGTTTTGGACCATATTTTGAGAAGATGAGGGAAAGATGTTATATTGGAACATATAACATGTTACACGATGCCTTTCTGAGGTTCCTTAGAAGGGCGACGTAAGGCTAAGAAACTATTGTCCGTGTAGTTACTATCCGCCAACTGGGGTTCCTCTGTACGCTAGACGAGATTGTTAGTGACGTATGAAAAAATCAATGTCAAGAGCAATTCAGAGAACAAAAAAGAGAATTGAGAATGAAAGAAAGCTTGATTGCATTAATAAAAGCTATTACAGAAAAGCAACATGGTGTGTGTGTGTTGGGGGGGGGGGGGGGGGGGGGGGGGGAGGGAAGACATCATTACAGAGAATCGTTTGCTTGCTAGAAAGTTTGATTGCTTGATCCCCCTAATAGTACTTAAAAAGAATAAATCAAAGTTACAGGACTTGACATAACTAAGTTAGAGAGACAAAATGGAAATACATGAAGTAAAACTACTCTATATTTACAATAGATATGACTTAGATTCCTAAAAAGCAGAAGCAGGCATGTTGGCTGGTACCTTGTCTTTAGCATCAGCGTATGCACACACGGTGATGTCTGCGCGCGCGACGCTATTGGCATCTGTCTGTGGATGGGTGCTACCGAGGGCTATCGGTGGGGCGACATGGGCACAAGCGCACTTGTCACTTAGCGCGATCAAGACCACGGGGTCGTCCAAGGCGCTAGGCGTTAGGAGGCTTGCCAGAACGCCATGGGGCGCGTCCAGGGGGTTAGGGGGCATGGCTGAAAAGCTACCCATGATAGTCTCCCCCACCTAAGGTGGCAACATCCTCGGCGCCTTACTTGCGAGATAATTTTTGATCAGGCTCTTGTAGCCTTTGAGGTTTGTTCCAATCTCCCAAGTATTCTCTTCTACATCACAACCCTGCCATTTCACCAGGAATTTTTGGTGATCTTTCCTTGAAGCATGAATCACTCTATCATCGAGAATAGCTTCTACCCGCCCTTTCTCGGTTGAATTAGGGCCTCGAATGCTAGGTATTTTGAGTTGGCTCCGCGAAGGATACTCCATGTCTTCTCGAAAATGTTTCAGAAGGCTGGCATGGAAGACTGGATGAATCTTCCACCAGGCTGGGTATCCACCCGGTATGCAATTTTACCAATGCGCTTCTCAATGGACAAGCGTCCAACGTACTTTTTCAATAGGCGAGGGTCATGGACCCCTGCAAATAAGTACCGCTATGGGATTTTCACCATCACTTTGTCTCCTACTTGATATTCAACAAAGCGACGATTTTGTTTAGCATGACTTTTCATCCGCTTCTGCGCTTTGACAAGATAGCTTCGCACTATATCCAAATTTTGCTTCCATTCCTTAGAGAAGTTAGCTACCCAAGGAGATTTCGACATGTTTGGGGCATACACAGTGTGTGGGAGTAGCGGTTGATGTCCGGATAACAATTTCAAAAGCACTTTTGTTTGTACTAGAGCTCTTTTGTGAATTGAAAAACAGTTGAGCAGCATCTAGAAGCTTCACCCAATTCTTCTGCGATCCGGCAACAAAGCGGAGGAGATATTCCTCCAGCATGCCATTGAACCGCTCCGTTTGGCCATCAGATTGTGGATGGAAACTTGAATTGTGGCTCAATATGGACCCGAGGCACTTAAAGAGATGAGTCCAAAAGTTGCTAGTGAAGCGAGAGTCGCGATCACTAATGATGTCTTTAGGCAGATCCCAATATTTGACAACATGAGAGAAGAAGAGTTGAGTAGCATCTTGTGTTGATATATATTGTGGGGCAACTATAAATGTAGCATACTTGGAAAACCTATCTACCACAACTAAGATAGTTGTAAGATCCCCGACCTTGTGCAGCCCATTGATGAAATCTAGTGAAACGCTTTCCCAAGGTCTCTTTGGAACAGGCAATGGCTCAAAATGTCCCGCTTGTGTCAAGTGGTCTGACTTTTCTTTCTGGCATACTAGGCAAGTCTTCACATACTGAGCAACATCATCAGCCATTTGAGGCCAATAATAAGCACAACGCAACAATGCCATAGTGTGTTCTTCACCTAGATGACCGGCCTACAAAGTATCATGGCATTCCTTCAGAAGAGTCCTTCGCAGATCCTCTCCTTTAGGAACATAGAGTCGGTTCCCTTTCATCTCCAGGAACCCATCTTCTGTATAGAACTGGTGAGTATTTCCCTGTCCTACCATGTCGACCAAATACTATGCAGCAGGATCCTTTGGGAGTGGATATTATATCTAGTCTCTTATAGTGGTGGCCATTTCTCTCCCCTTTTGGGTTGCGAGTAGGGACACCGAGGCTAAGTCAGCCCTTCGACTGAGCGAATTAGCAACTTGGTTGGTCTTCCCACTTCGATACTCCAGGTTGAAGTGAAATTCTGCTAGGAGTTCTTGCCGCCTGGCCTGTTGGCCATTCAGCTTTGGCTAGGTAATGAAATGGCTGACAATTGTGTTGTCTATCTTGACCGGGAACGGGGTGCCCAACAAATAGTGCCTCCAAAGTCGTAAGTAATGGATGACAACAAATAATTCTTTTTCGTGGGCGGCATAGCGATGTTCTGCATCCTTCAACTTCCAGCTCTCGTACGCTACTGAATGCCCCTTTTGTAGAAAGACTCCGCCCAGAGCATAGTCAGAGGCATCCGTCTGCACTTCGAATGGCTTGGACAAATTAGGAAGGGCCAAGAAGAGGCTACTAGACATAGCCACTTTCACTACGTTAAAGGACTCCGCTCGCCTTGGACCCCAATCCCTAGGCGTGACCTTATTTAGGAGTTTTGTCAACGGCAATGCAATGAGAGAGTAATTCTTCACAAATTGCCAATAAAAATTGCATAGGACAAGGAACGCCCTCAAGGCATGGATATCCTTAGGCGACGGCCAATGTGTGACAGCCCGAATCTTTTGTTGGTCTATCTTATTCGCCTTTCCTCAATGACATGTCCAAGGAATTCAATCTACTTTTGGGCTAATGCGCACTTGTACAGCTTCACATATAGTTCGTGCTCTCGTAGTCGGGCTAGGACCTTCCGCAGGTGCTCCAAGTGTTCCTATAACATTTTGCTATATATCACAATGTCGTCCAAGTAGACTACTACGAACCCATCAATGTAATCTCGAAATACTTGGTTCATTAATGTGTCAAGCCCCAAATGATGTGATCAGGAAGTCGTACGACCCATATCTTGTCACACGGGTCGTCTTGTGTTCATCTCCTTCAGCAATTCGGACTTGCAAGTAACCTGTCTTCATGTCTATTTTGGTGAACATTGTGGCACCACCCAATCTATCGAACAAGTCTTCCATGAGCGGGATAGGGTACTTGTTCTTCACGGTGATTTTGTTTAGGGCCCTATAATCCACACAAAGTCGTAGGATGCCATCCTGTTTTTTTTTTTTTTTTTGGGAATAGCACAGGGGACCCATAAGGGGCTTGAAGGACACAATGATCCTCGTGTCTAGCATTTCCATCAACTGTCTCTGAAGCTCGGTAAGCTCGGGTTGTGACATTCTGTAAGGCACCCTAGGGGTGGCTTCGCACCCGACACCAACTCAATCTCATGGTCCACAGTACGCCTAGGCGGGAGTCACTTTGGCATGTCCTGTGGTATGACGTCTTCAAACTCTAGTAGAAACTCCTTCATGGGTGTAGGAATGGGACACGAGGAGCATTTTATATCTTCAATACAGAGGGTAGCCAGGAATGTAGGTTCATGTCTTTTGACTCCCTTCTTTAACTACAAGGCCAAGATGTTCTCAGCGTCCATCTTTATGGTTGTGCATGGATTAATACAGGCTTGGCCCCATTTTCTCCCATCATCAGTAGTATGTCGCCATAAGGTACTGGAATGGTGTTGGTTTTCCTCATGAATTCCAACCCAACTATCAGTTCGAAGTCATCTTTGATCACCACACACAAGTTGACCTTTCCTTCATAAGGATCAATCTTCACTGGAACTCCTTTCGCTATCCCACCCATCGTCTGAGGCAATGAGTTAATAGCCTTGACACGACCTATGCCATTTCCCACAACTAGACCAAGGCATTCTACCTGGTTGAGGCTAAGTAGTTGTGGTAGCTCCTGTGTCTATCATTGCCCGAATGGGCTTGCCATTAATTCTCATCTTGACGAATGTCAAGGTCTTACCTTGGTTAAGAGGAGGCCCCTCACCCGCCTTCTTTATCCCTTTCTTGGTCGTTGGGCATGGGTCCTTACGGATACCAGCACTGGTTCCCGCTAAGGCCTCAGAAATAGAATGAACAAGTGTGTTAAAGGCACTTATTGGTTTGGTCTTGTCAGTATCCTTTGTGTCATCATCCGTCCATCATCAAAAGTTTGATGGGCGTTAATATATGCATGCGGACACTCATTGTTCCAATGTGACCCCCCGTAATGACGGCATCCTGAAGGGGTCTTCCTCCTCTTATCGTTGTTGTTAGATGCAACATTATTGCTCCCTGAGGAAGGAGCCTTAGATTTGGTTGCACTCTGATTTCCTCCACTTCTTCTAGGTCCACCATTGCTAGACTGTACCCTTTGTATACCGCTCGGACAGGCGGTTGAGGCATGTTCTTCCGAGCTTCCACTTGATAGTCCCTAAAGCATTCCGCTGCTTGGATCGCCTTGGGAAAAGTGTCTACCCTTTGTATTTGCAACTCCGCATGGGCATAAGGTTTCAAACCTTCAAGGAATGTGAAGAGTTTGTCTTTGTCCCCCATATCCTATATGTTCAGCATGAGCGCAGAGAATTGCCGCACGTAATCCCGCACTGACTTGGTCTGGCAGAGCTCCCGTAGCTTTCTGCGTGCATTGTACTCAATATTTTCGGGGAAGAACTTTAGGCATATGACTTCCTTTAGTTCTTCCCATGTCTTGAGAGTATCTTCACCGGCCTTGATGGCTTCATATTTCACCCGCCACTAGAGTTTAGCATCACCCTGAAGATACATGGCAGCAATTGCTACCTTTTTTGTTTCTTCTAACTCTCCCACGATATTGAAGTATTGTTCGATGTCGAAGATGACGTTCTCCACTTCTTTGGAATTCGTAGCTCCATTGTATGATTTTGGCTCGGGAATCTTCAGCTTTTGTGGCACAGGGACGCAGTTTACAGCACCCCTGTTCTGGTTTCCACCTCCCCGAAGTAGGCCTTGTAGTGCAGCATTGACAACATTAAGCTGGCCTGTCAAGTTGTCTATATTTGCTGCATGACAGTCACCCTGTTTGCCTCTTGTTCCTTGTAGGCTAAATCCTCGGTACGTTCCTATTTGAGGCCCTCGAATTTACCAAAACTTTCAGCTGCCTTTGTGGTTGTCGTTTTCTAGTCTCCCTCAGAGTCGCGACTGATGTTCGCAATGTCACCTTCGGCCTGCCACATCCTGCGGTCCAAGTCGTTCAACTTTTGCACTAGGTTGGTTCATAGATCAGGCACCATATTCACGATGTATCGTAATACGTCAACCGTCTCTTCAAGGACCACATTGTCACGCCCCAAACTAGGGGAGGCACGACTGGCACTCGATACTATATTCGATCGAGTTAG